>JAJEOU010000031.1:0-62005 GCA_021534815.1 Acrocephalus arundinaceus | reverse complement strand
GCCTGAACAGGCTTTGCGGATTTAACAATCACACATTTCCTGATGATACTGCGCTTTCTTCTTTTGTCCTTGGGAGAGAGGTACCCAGCAAGAAGGTATCTGGTTTATGACGACCCTGGAAGCAGCAAAGGCAGGGACTAACCCCAGAGCAAACCTCATCACCCTCACCTCCTGCCTTCCAAGCCCCACTGGCACAGCAAGATGCCATCCCTGGCCTGACCACTAGCATTTAAACCCTCATGTCCGGCCTCATGGAAAGGCAAGGATCTCCCTCCTTGCTTCAGCAGAGAAATTTTCCCAGAGGTTTGGGGCATTCAGTGGGATGCAAAACGAATGGCAGCCCAGCACCCTGCACGCTGCATTTCTTTGTCCCCATCTCCCTCCAGGGAGGTGAGACCCCAGGGGCAGGGGTTTTGGTGCAAACCCAGAATTTCCAAAGGCTTCCCCATGACATAATTACAGAGGGCTGGCAGGATGGGTGGAATCCTCAGGAGCCAGAGGTGGGCTCTTGCAAGCTGGGACATCTTCAAATGCTTTCCATGGTTGCTTCCCTCTGAGGCAATAGCACAATGTTCAGACAAAGATCCTCACACTCTGGGGAAGCCCACCAGGAAAGCAATTGAAGATGTCCAGCTGCCAAGAAGCCCACCTTCTGGCGTCCTGCAGGATTCCACCCCTGCCAGCCCCTCTGATCATTATTCATGGGGAAGTTGGAAATTCTGGGTTGCACCAACTGCACCGTGGGTCTCCACCTCCACTGGAGGGATGGGACAAAAATGCGCGCTGCAGGTTTGGGGGCTGGGGCTCCTTCTTTTGCATCCCACTGCAAATGCCCCCAACCTCTGGAAAAATTTCTGCTGCTGAAGCATAGGAGAGATCCTTGCCTTTCCATTCGAGGCACATGAGTTAAATGCCAGTGGTTCAGCCAATGGATGGCATCTTGTCTGTGCCAGTGGCTGCGGGGGGAAAGGCAGAGGTGAGGTGAGAGGTTTGCTCTGGGTGTTACCCTGCCCTGCCTGTTCAGGGGTTTAAACCAGATATCCCCTGTTGCGGCTCTGTGTACCTCTCCCCAAGGACCCAAAGAGAAAAGCGCAGTAATCATCAGGAAAAGTGTGATTGTTAAATCCGCAAAGCCTGTTCAGGCAGTGGGTGTCACAAAGATCCTGGAGCAGTTTGTGCTAAACCTGAGCTGCTGGTGTCCTGTTGCTGAAAAAGGCTGTGTTGTTCCTTATGCAGATAAACAGGTCAAACTCTTGAAATCCCAGCCTGGGACCTCACCAAATTTGTGGCCCAAGCAAGGCTTGCACCATATGGTGACAGAGGACGACCTTTCTCTGAGGAGGCCCACTTGACAAAATACTGCCTTTTTGGGTTTATGAGAGTGCTTTCTGGTTTAATCTGATTCCTACCTTTGTAAACCCCGCCGCCCCTACAAACCCCATATAACCCTACAATCCCTTTCCTGCCCTCTTGCCCTCTGTTTCTGGCCTCTTTGCCTTCTGCGCCTCCCCCATCCGTGAGAGGGGAAAAAAATGATCCCGAGCTGACAAACAGGGACTCGCTCTGGTCCGCTTTTCTGCAAGAACTGTAAACTCCCTGGACACCACCAATCACGACGTATACTGTTGCACCCAATGCAACAGGCTAACGTAAAAACCAGAGGTCAGACAAAATTAAGAGAATAAAAAGCAGGTATATTTGTTGAAGGGCTTCAGTACACTTTAGGGCAGATGAAGCCCCCCCAGGGTCCCAAAAAAGAGGCCAGGCCTCACAGGTTTTCACACTTCATAATTTGTCCAATTGCATATTGGGGGTTAATCTTCCAATTACAGCTTCAGTATGAAGTTCATTTACCCCAAGTTGCCGTCCCCCAACTCACTTTTGTTTACATCTCTCAGGGCCTGAAGGCAGTGACGGTGTCCTTGACTCCCAGGCCTGCAGAGGAAGTGGTTGTGTCTGACCAAAATGGGAGAAGAGTATATGGAGAATACTCCACTATAGTTGGAGTTTAGAGCTATACAGTAAAGAACTGCAGGGTTACAAATATCATGAAAAATGTAAAGCTAAAATCCTAAGCAGCAACTGGCAGTGCACGGGTGAGAACAACTGGGAGAAAGGCATTATTGAAAGGTGAGTAACCCCTAGTAGATTTCCTGTATTTGGAGAGCAGATCCCATGGCTTCTCCACATCTGCAGCCCCTCTGGCTCCGAGGAGAACTGCAAGAGCCCCCTGCATGGCACATGCGATTGCTGACAGAGCTGTGCTTCAGCAAAGGCATTCAGACACAGTCCCTGTGCTCTTCCCTCCCAGCTGGTTATGGAGGCTGGGGACATGCTGGTGATTGCCCAAGGAAAAGGATTATTCTGGTGTGGAATCCTCAAAGCCAGGTACCTTCAAGCAAGCTTATGCTGTGACACAGCTGGTCGTGGCTTCCCATGAGGTTTCACCCAATGCTCTCTCAGCAGTTTCTCGCTGCTCTCCTGCTGAATCCAGGTAGCACCTCTAGAAACATCACATGGGCAGGAAAAAGGAGAAAAAAACAATAAGAGGCAGCACAAGCAGAGCTCTGCCTAAGGACAGATCCCAGAGAAGAAGTGAAATGGACTGGAGTCTGCAGGACCAAGCTCCAAGTGCTGGTGGCAGTGGAGGGAAGAGGGTTAAAGCAGAGATGTCTTTGAATGGATGCAGTCAGATGTTATCCATGTTACAGCTGCTGTGTGTAATAGAGGTTTCATGAAAAGCAAGGTGAGTTTTGTTTGATTGTCCTTGTCTGGTGAGCTGTGTGAAGCTGAGGGTGGAGCAATGCCCTCAAGAGCTCCTATCTCCACTGAAAAGGGTGTGGGTCAGAAACAGCTCCCTAGGAAATGGCAAGAAATCCAGGCAGATTGGAAGCTTAAGGAGGTAGAGAGACACTCTTGTGTTTTCTTCCCTATCACAAGGCGTTACCTTCTCTTGGGGTGCTCCCTTTCATCAACCCCGAAACCTACTGGGAACAGTCTGAGCGCCCTTTCTTGGAAAGATTTTGCTCACAAACAAAAACGAGGGAGAAGGGTGTGGAAAGCACAATACGGATATTGACCTTTAGCTGTGTTCAAGAAAAACAAAGCTGCTGGGGATTGCAATTAGAGCAGAGCCAACGCGAGGGAATGTTCCTGCTCCTCTCTTGTGGCTGCTCCAGCTGCAAGTTTATTGTCCCCCGACCAGCCTTGGCTGCTTGGCATGCTGGCAGCTCCCGAGGCTCTGCCCCAGCTGCACACAGGGTTTTTCTCATTTCAGACTTCAAGAGATGCTGGAACAATGCAGCATGCACATCAAAGGCCGAGGGAGCCCGAGGGATGTGGGAGGCAGAGGACGATCCCAGCCCCATGAGGCTGTGAGCGTCTTGTGGGGTCACGGATGACCCAGCGCTCCCAGTGCTCCCAGTCTGTGGCCAAGTGGCGCATTCTGCCAGTTTGGATCTACCTCCCTGTGCTGATGAGTCAGGAGCCCAAGGCAGCTCCTCTGGTCAAGGCGCAGTGCATGAGGTTTTTCCCTTTGGGGTACAGCTAGGAATGTTTTCCAGCTGTTTTTCCAGCTGGACTGCATCCTTGGGAAGCACCATGTGAGGATGTGTTGTTTCCACATGAGCCGATAGGCAAAATGAGGCCAGCACATTACTTAGGCAAGCTTTTGCTGCCCAGCTTGAGCATTCTATCCTTCCTCATGAGATCCTCCTGCAGTGACGCCTCGCAGTGCAGCAGTCCAAACTGAGGGGTTTTCCTGTTCTGCTCTTGTCTGCTGGTAATCCCAGTGGAAGGTATTGGAATGGGCCAGCCCAGGTACCAATCTGCCCTCTATGTATTGTAAGGAATAAGTGTCCTGCTGCAGCAGCCAGCAGCCGGACACACACGATGCTCATCACATTGAGCGGGCATGGCCCAGGGTTCATGGCACACATCGAGCAAGACTTGCATGCCTCCTGTAGCTCCTGGCACTGCAGCGTGTCCCTGGTGCTTAGGATTTTAGCTTTTATACTTTCTAAATCCTGTACGCTTTAGTGTATAACTAAAATCCATATAGAGTGTTGCTTACTGTCTTCATGTTTTATGCAGACAAAACATATACACTGTTAGGCCTGAAACTCAAAGACACCTCACTGCTTCAGGCCCCTGAAAAGTATTATAAAAAAATTGAGTTGAGGAGAGCAAAACCTGGGGTAAATACTCATTACAACTTGAGCTGTAATGGGAGAGATACCCCTGAAAGTGTAAAGTGTACAAACTTACAATTCGTCTAAAAACTCATCTGATCTCATTGTCACCTTGGTGCAGCCCTCTTCTGTGAGGCTTTATGACGCCCAAGGTGTACCTATTGAAACCTTTAAAAATACCCACTTTTACTCTCTTAATCTGTCTAGGCTCGTTCTGTGGCCACTCCAAGGCAATCATCCCACAGCAGGATTCTCCCACTGCCCCTGTTGTATGACCTTCTGACATCTCGTGAAGCACCTTCCAACCTCAGCCTATACTCACACAGCTGTGACGGCAGTTCAGGCTGGAGGATGCAGGATTTTCTAAGTGAGAACTTGCCCACTTTTTCATGCTCTGCTTGGATGCTGGGAGCTCTCTCTTCTTGTTCATTCTTTAACATGTGACAAATTCCATCCAAATTTGAATGTTGAGCAGAACTACCTCTTACCCCATTAGATAATTGAACGCCTTTGATTTATTTTTCTCTCTCTCTGGAGAGAGAAAAAATTGACCACTTATACTTCTTTTCCTTTCTCTTGCCTCCTAACCTGCACGTTTTGCCTTTTGCTTTATTTCCTTCTAAGAGAGGAGAAAGAACGTCCATAAATGGCAAGCTTTTTTCCTCTTTTGAGAGAATCATCTGCCAGCTGGAATGTTTGAGTCAAGCAGCGTCCATGACCTTTTTCCTGTTTCAGTTGCTTGACATCGTGTCAATCCAGTAAATTATTAACTCCCCTGCTTATTTATTCCCCCCCCTTCTGCCGAATGACCTTTCCTATCCCCGGCCAGGCCAGCGATGCAAGGCCTGCCCTCATGCGTGCATCACTCCTTGGTGTTGCTTTCTGACGACAAACCTTTTGTTTTCATATCGAGTCCTCCTCCGTTAAAATAGGAAACACGCGGCCGCAGTGGAGTTCGATTTTCAGTGGGCTGAGCATCCCCAAAAGTAACTGCAAATTCACTGTTGGAGCGTCACAGACGATTCTAATTCAGATCAACTGCAGGCAATCCCAAGGCCCATGAGCCAGTCCACTTGAGCTGCTCCTCCATATCCCTTAATTCCAGTTCTTCATTTTAAAACTGCAAGGAAGGGATCCATCCGATAGGGCTGACCACAAAATGTATTTCAAGAATTATTATCCCTGATAGATATCAGAGCCTTTTTGGATTGAGACAGAATAAAAGTAAATCTCAGATGAGCCCACCAAAGCAGCCTGGAGTATCTATGGGGGTCTCCAACAACCCAAATTTTAACTAAATATGTCGGAAGGATGAGGTCTGTACCTAGGTCAACTGCATGATGGCTCACCGATCATCCTAGAGTTAACCAATCCTGTCTCCGAGAGACATGATCGACAGCTATTGAGGTGGAAGGTCTGCCATGCTGATGAAGCTATTTAGCAAAGCTCCACAGTGTGCCAGGTGTGCTGGCACTTCTGTGCACAGTACCAACTGAGGACTCTGAGAGCACGCCCATTTCTCGAGTGTTCAGGGTGGTTTCTCCCTCCTAAAACCCAGCTATGTGTGGGGAAAGAATGCATATAAGTTCTCTCTAGTTGGGAGCTGGGTGTGTGAGTGCAAAGGCACCACCTCTGTATCATGATGTGAGGAGTTCTGGCCATTGTCCCTTGTGCTGGGAGAAGCCCTCAGCCACAGTGCAGCACTCAAGCTGGAGAGACGCTCCTGAGAGGCAGCAGAGAATTGGAAGCATCAGAGTGCTGCTGGGGAGCTGGTCAATTTTATGCGGAAGGGTCAGCTGCAACGGTGAATTTTTGAAAAAGCCCTCAAAGGCTGATGATGGCTTTCACCTGTGTGGTGGTAGGAATGGCACCTTCTGGTCAAGCTGTGTGTTGACCATTAACCTTTCGTGCTCTCCAAAAGCTCACCCTTAGGATTATTTTGCTTACCTTAACCATAGAGTCCTGCTTTGCTCTCAGTTCTCTCCAGTAGCTTGGCTTATTTGCCTGTGGAAATGACAGCACAGACCGTCTTGACACTGAGGAATGGTAGAGGAGCTGAGAAGGGTCTATGAATCCTTTCCTAGTGCTGTGTGTATTTGGGGACATCTCCCAGGACACCTGTAGTGTTATCCACTTTGAAGTCCGATGCAAAAGGGGTGGTGGTAAAAGGAGGGTTAAATTCTCCATTGGGGTTGGGAAAGCTGTAAAAGTACAATTTTAAAAACTCCACCCAAGAAGTTAAAAACTGCAAGCTCTGCAAGGATTTACTTAACACAATAGGTTAACCAACAGCAGCACTCTCTTGAGAAATCCACAAGTACATGCCTGGAAAACATGGTGACTTATTAAATCATGGTTAATTTTGCCAAGAATGTTGGAGTAAACACCTTCATGCCTCCACGCAGAGACTCCTTGCGTAACAAGTAAATCCGTCTCTCATGTCACTCACAGCCCATGTCTGCTCCAGCTACATCCTATGATCTTCTTTTGAGAGGTTTCCAGAAGAGTTTCAAAGTATTGAACATAATCTGGCTCAGTTTAAAGCAGAAACAGAGGTGTCCTGCCAGTGATTCTGTCACTGGCTGTATCTCTCTGTGTGCTGGAATTAATAAACAGACAACAGCCTGATGGGGAGGGTTTTCTTTGTTATTGAGAAGGAAAAATGCCTTTCGCCTTGAGTGAAGGAAAAGTCTTTTTTTAAAAAAAAACAAATCCAGGCTCCCAAAAATGGAGAGAGGGATAGTCTTCTTCCACCACAACTCTTGCAGCCTTCTTCCCTCACTTCGTGATGGCCTTATCCTAGCCAACTCTGCAACCTTTGGGGCAGCAGCACACCTTTGGGCGATAAGGATCAGTTAAAGCCTCCCTGGCAGTGGCAGGCAGGATAACATTGCAGAGGGAAAGAATGGTTCACTGATGAGCCCAAACCTCACCATCCCATCATGTCCTGAGCAGCTGCCTGAGTCCCTGCCTTGCTGGAACCAGCTTAACAGGAAACTCATTTTGTTTCACTTTTTTCTTCCCCTCCTTCAGCCAAAAGCTGCTGACACAAACTAGAAAACATTAAAGTGGGCCTGTGCTAGACTTGTTTGTGCAGAATTTGCCCCTCCTTAGCCTAAAGTGTTTTATCTCAACAGAAATTGTAAAACCGGGCCAAGAGTTTTGGCAGAGAAGGTGGTTCCATACTGTATTCAAGCTAAAAATATATTAATTTCTCCCCTCCTTCTGCTTGACTGGATTAAAAAGGCTATTGCTGAGCCAGGACTTGTGCCACAGGCTAGGAGCTTTGCTTTTCCAAGGGGACAGAGACTTACAGGGTGGCAGCCACATCGAATATCTCATTTCTGGTTCTCATCCTCAGCACCCACAGGATATTCACAGGTCCTGCTCTCCTTGAGGTTTTCCAGACTCAGCAACCAGGCAGAGATGGGTAAAGGAGCAAGAGAAATTTTTCTCTGTTTCTGACAAGGCTTTTTCAGCACCCTGGCGTGCGTGACTAATTACAGGTATTGCTTCCCTCTATCTCCTCCTCATTCTCTAATATTTTTGTTTCTGCCAACCTGGCCCAGATCCCTGGCCAGGGGTATTTGGGAGGGGAACACCACAGCCCTAAGGCAGATAACGAGGCTTTGGAGGCGTTACTACCCATATACTCAACATGGTATAACTCACTGCAATCTAGCTCTGCACTGCTGAACTGGATTCCTCACCAGAATCAGGGCCAGCTCTTACTGCACCGCTGGCAAGCAAAGGCATCTGGTCCCATTTCACATACCAGCAGCCTCTCTTGCCAAAAACAACTTGTTCTTTTAGAAAGCTTCCCTGAACTGCCCTCCCTAAGAAGCACTAACAACCGACTCCTGGAATGCTTCGCCCACATATCCTCTAAGTGCAAGTCACTGATAATGCCTGCGGGAACTATCAAAAAAAAGCAGAAGCATATAAGAACTAATATTGCCTAGTTGGATCCCGTACTTTTTTTCCTGATTGACGGTGAGCATCTTTGCAGCTAGCAAGGTCCCTGTGCACCGGAATGAAAGGTCCAGCATGAGGGAGAGCTGGGAACCAGAGCTCTTGTGCAAATCCCAACACTGTTAAAATGTGGCAAGCCTTGTATGCCAGTTTTTTTGTTTTTTGTGGGTTTTTTGTAAACCATGTCCCTTCACCTCTGCAAATCAAAATCACAGGCCAGAGCAGACATCTTCTGTTGATACTTTATTTACCGCCCTCTCTTCCTGCAGCCTGGACTTGGGTATTCTCCTCTCTCCCTTGTGGACTCCTCAGTCATTCAAATGCTAAAAGAGCTGGGTATCAACTCTGTGGCACTTGCCCTGGGAATGTCTATCATCAGTGACCAAGTCAGGCCCCTTGATGGAGCTGACAGCTTGTGAACTCTGTCCCCTGCACTCCATCCTTGATGATTTACTGTCACTTCCCATGCACAATATCTTTGTCTTTTTCTATAAACACTGCGATTTCTCTAAGACCCAGTCCTCATCTAACTGTCTCTCCAATGACTTCTATTATTCTCTATACTCATCTGGATTCATTTGCAGGGATTTCATACTTCCCGCAGTCACCTCCCTAATATATTGACCCACTCTGGGGGCAGCTCATCACAACCACCCTTATCCGCTGTCATTTCACGTCCAATCCATTACTCCTGGAGATACACTGGATGGCTCTATGTCCTGCATTGATGCTCAGCAACAGTTTCCCCTTCCTCTTGTCCGGGACATCGGTCACACTGGTTTTGTGGGCATTTCATGCTTCTCAGTTGGCCCTGGCAGCCTCCTGCCCAGCACTGCCACTGTTGGTGTGGTGATTAGCACACAGCATGGCCTCCCGTGCCCATGAAGCAGTGACCATCAACCCAGCCTCCTTCCTCCCAAGCGCCTTGGGTCAAATGTCCCTGACAAAACCCCTGCTGTTTTCTGCACTTCAGCCTTTTTTGGCAAGTAGCCATGGGGCAAGTGTAAACATCCCACAAGCTGGACTGCCCCCTCACCCCATGGGTCCACCCACACAACTGCAGGCACCAGCTGGGAGCACCCCAACCCTGCTACTCCTTTTCAAGGGGAGCACAGCTGGGCATGTCCAGCAGTGGCTTCCACTACAGCCAGACACTGCTAGCCACTCCCCACAGCACAGTTGTATGTAATGCTCTAGGGAAGGGCGGTGGCTGCCTGCACCTCCCTGCCCCTCCAAGCTCTCACCGCTCGCCCTATAAATCCCGAACAGAGGGGCACCTCCTTTCCCACACGGAGTGACACAAAGCACAGTGGCTCGTGGGCTGGTGGTAAGTGTTCCCAGAGGCTGAAGAAGCCTTTCTTTCCCTCCCTACCCCACACTGGCAATTCTGAGATTTGGCCATGCTGGTAGGAGGTAGTGGTGGAAAAGTTGAGCAGGAACAGGCATGTGCGGTGGCAGAATTGATATTTCCTGGGTGTTATTTGCTAGCTTTCTCAGGAAGGTAGAACAAATAGCAAATGTAGCTGGGAGTGTTTGTGATATAAAGTAAGTCCACCTATGCAAAAAAGGCCTCCCCAAAAACAGTTAACAGTGAGTAGCCATGCCAGTGCTTCTCATTCTTGCAAAGAAAAAATTTCCAGGTTTAGTCAGCACCTGGGAAAGCAGAGTATTCATTTTAGGTGTTCTTTCATACTGAAAGTTAAATAGTTCTGGAGAATTTGGGTGGGGTATTAGAAAACAACTGTGTCGAGCCCCTATTTTTACTGAAGAATGTTTTCGTTTTCTCTCATGATACACATCAACTTAGTGGAGGCTGAAAAGCACTCTTCCAGGCCAGAAGGAACTCGTACCACCCATAGTTTTTGAAACCAATCCTGCCATGCTGATTAAATAACTCAGTTGAGCAGGGCGCTTTTTTTCCTCCAGCCCTGGGTTAAACCACAAATTGCAGCATCCAACACAGGGACCTGTGTGAGCAAGACCTGGCTCTGGAACTTCCACCCAAGCACGGAGCCTGCCATTACCCCTTGTATTTATTGGCCTAGCACTACAAGGATTAAGATCCACATACCCACGGAGTTTTGTGGGGCTGGATGTAACCCAGGGCTGTATGCCTTTCAACCGCCCCGGGGAATGGAGTCTGCTTTTCCAGCCTGCAAGAGACAGGAAATCATCCTCAGTCACAAGGCGGTGTGCCAACTTTAGCCCATCTTTCAGCCTCTAATGCCCATGTCAAAGTCGAGCCTGATCTTCCTCCAGGAGGGGACACCGACCCTGTCCCAGAGATGCAGAATCGAATCCCAGTTGCATTTTTTTTTTCTTCTGAGAGAGGTGGGGAGATATCCAAAGATAAAATACAAATATTTGCAAGTCTGATAGGCAGGATAGTTTAAACCCAGCTTGGAAATACAAAGCATTCGGCAATGAACTTATGTGCTCACAGTACATATCTTATCAATAGCAGTTTTCCAGGACGTACTTAGTAGCACGCAGTTTGAAAGCAGACCCAGGAGAGCACACTTAAAAATTGAGAGAATTTTAAAAGTAAAGAGGGAGAAAAAGGAATATTATTATTTAAAGACATTTATCTAAATTGTAAACAAATGTGCCCAGAACTGCAGGTAATACGGCTATGATGTAAGTGTGGGTCTGTGAGTTACAACATAGAGAAATCCCCTAGAGAGCATCCAGGAGCTGCCAGGAGAGGTGCTGACCATCCGTGATATTCTCCCAAGTTTGGACCCGCTGAAGCCTGGTGCCTGCAAGACCGCAGGGAAGAGCTGGCCGTTGGTTCGGGCGCGGTGCCAGCGGGCTGGCAAGCCACCAAGGGCTGGCCTGACGAGGGCTGAGCCCACCTGCTTCGAGCAGCAGCCAGGACATCGGGGCTCTTGGCGAACCGGGTGAGGCAGCAGGGCCTGGACGACCCTCGGCTACCGCAAGATGTAGGGAGTGGGATTGGAGCCGGGTTCAGGGGGTGAATGAAGGGCTTGAAGAGACTGCGCGGCTATGCTGAGCGGCTCCACCTGAAAGCCAGGAGCACGCCAGGGTAGATCCCCACCCCGGGCCACAGCTGGTTGAGAACATGCACGCGCCCGTTGGTGCCCCAACAAGACAGGAGCACATTCGAGCGAGCCGGCCCGAGCCTTTATCTCCGGTCAGCAGCAACAGCCTCCAGGAGAAGTGCCTGGCTCTCTGACTTCCCCTTTCCCTTGTAGCACTTCCCTCGTGTTCGCTCAGCCCATGAGCCCGGCTCTGGACTACCGTCCTCGGCACTACAGCTGAGCCAGTCCTGGTGAGGAACTGCCGTGGAGCATCATCAAAATTTTGTGGGTAGTGAAGTGGTGCTCCTGCCCTGCTCCCCACGCCCACCACTGACATGAGTGCCGTTGCCTTGGCGACTCGGCCTCACTCCACCTTGTGTAATCGGCGTATAGCACAAACGCTGTCAGCATCCCTAAAAAGACTCTCTCTGACTTCTCCACACATGCAGTCAAGAAGGTGGTCAACGCCAGCGATTTGAGTTGGGGATACGAAGGAATCCTGTCTTTGAATGCTGTTATGGTTGGTGCAGGTGGCAGAATTCTCTGGAGCACATCCTGTCCCCCTGCACTTTTTCTCTGTATGGAGAGCTGCCTGTGGCGTACCGTTCAGGGCGGGGAGAGGAGATGGTAGGAGTGATTCGGGAAATCCTCCCTTTCTTTAATTGCTTCTGCTTTCCAAACCTGCTGGCATGAACAGAATATTTCTCGTGCTTCAGTGGCTTTGTCTGAGACCTCCATTTTTGGGAGAGGAGCATCAATTCTGTGTGCATGGGCATGGAGGGCTGGGCCTCCCCGAGACCCTGGTGGCCAGAGATTGCACTTCCTTGCTCTTGCCCATCTGGACGGTTTTTTCAACACCAGTTCTCCCAACGAAATCACAAATGCCTCAAAAGCACTTCAAAGCCCTGTCTCTTTTCCCCCTAAGCATCGAGAGGTTCGAGGGCAAGTACTTCCCACAGCGGCAGTACAAGCCATCCCTGAATGTTTGTTCGCAGGGCAAGCGTGTCCTCCGTGGTGGGCATGGGCAACGTCAGGAGTGGACATCGCAGTGGAAGGCCAGCCGTGTAGCTGCGGCAAGGTGCCACCACCCTGCCACCCCAGGGGGTGTGGGAGAGGGACACTGGGGACAGTAGCTCAGTGTGCTGTCACTCTGAAAGACATGGTGGACAGATAGTCTTTCTGAGTGTGAAATTTTTGGTCCAAAAAAGCTCCCTTGAAGCAAGCTGGTTTTCTTCTTCGTCTCCTATTTCACCTCCATCACCAGCAGCCAGGAGGCTTGAAAGATGCTGTTGCTTGCTTTTCATTGCACGGCCATCTGCACACATGCCCTCTCAGTTTTCTTTATAAAGGAAAAAGCAGCCAAATTCACCAACGCTGAAACCATGCTTTCCCTTCGCAGGTGACCATTAGCACCACTCGAGGTGGCCTGGCTTGCTCCAGCCGGTGTTTGAGCATGGCTACCCCGTGGGATATGATTTTAACAACTCGCTTATGGAGCCTGACAAAACCAATCTCCCCGGGCCCCTTTCATGGTGGTTGATTTAAGTCACAAGGTGAAACGCGGTGGTTCCAACCCATGAAAACTAATGGCCTTCACCAGAAGAAGAGGTACTTGGTGGTTCCCATCTCCATGCAGATGGGCTTGTGGCATGGGCAGGGGAAGAGATCCAGCAAACCCCAGCATCAAAACCAATGCCCAGATCTGGGTGATCTCATGGGGAGGAGAAATCAGCTTAGCTCCCTTAAGTGGCAAAAGATTGGGCAATGCTGAAAAAGCCCAAGGAAGGCCCAGAGGAGTTTTTCCTGTGAAGGGTCTCTGGGTAAGAGGAGAAGGAAGGTTAAGCCTGGATCATTCTGGAAAGAGATGACTTACAGAGTAAACTGAGTGGAAGGGACAAGGCTGGGCAGGAGATGTCCAATGATCACTCACACGGTGGGACTGGGTGAACAATGTGCCAAACATGTCATTGTTTGGAAGGTGGGGGGCAGGGCTGTTTGCTCAGAGAAAATGAACTGGAGGCGTGAGCTAGTGGGCTCGGGGGTAGGAGGAGCGGGGACTGGCAAGCGTCTGTTTGTGGTGCCCCTCTCTCAGAGCCCTTGGCTTCTCCACAAGCTGGCTGGTACGTGAGCCTGTGCGGGAACGACGACCTCCCAAGCTACATCCTAACAGGCAAGGATCAACTATCAGCCGGCGTGAGGAGTTCAGGGAGAACTCAGTCCTTTTCCACAACTTGCCCTGTGGAGGAGCCCCTTGTATATCGTTGTCTTCTGCACGGGCTACACCGTCTCCTTCCCCCTTTCTGGAAGAATCTGTCATCAGGGTGGAAACAATGCCGCATCCTCTACAAATACGTGTTCCCAACCCACATGAGAAGCCCACCTGCCTGTCCTGGCCTGATCAAGCCCCCTTGGAGCATCATGCCTGTGGCAGAGATGCAGGCAACGCTGGGTGAGCCCGTGTCTTCAAAGGTAGGGGAGCAATGTGAGCTCCTGTGTGCCCCAAAATGCAGCTCAGACTGAACACATTTATCCACCAGCCAGGGAATCCCAGAGCTAGAAGTTTTAGAGAGGACAAGGGAGCATTTCAAGGCAGGCTTCCTAGTTCTTTCAACTTCATGCTTAACGCCTGCGGCAACAAATGAGTGGGGAAAGAACCTCAGATTGTCTGTTTGAGGTTTTTAATAAAAATAGTAAAGGTAACCTCTTAGAGGCTAAGGTCAACCACAGAGAATGAGGAAGCATCATGGTTTCCTCTTTTAGGATGATCCTCTCTGGGCCTTGCCACAGCCCATCAGACCCCATCATCACCTGCCTGTGCCCTTGACAGCGCACATCTGTAAGAGCAGGAAATCACCACATCTGTGGGTGAATTTGGAATACTGGAGGACTGGTTCTGGCAGGATTGCCACTGCTGAATAAATTGCCAGCAATGAGACTTTCTGCCCTCCCAGGGAAGGGATTCCCAACATTTTGCATCATGGAATGAGTTCACAAGTCCCGCCCCAGGAAGTTAAACTCGACAGGACGCTCTCCTCCTCTTCCAGGCTTGTGTCAGTTGCCTTCCCAGTCTGTCATGGGAAGGAAGTAATGAGAAGAAGAACAAGTCCAATGGTAGCCATTCCCCAGAGCCCAAGGTTTTTGTGGATTAAAAAGTCCCTGGGGTTTTTGGGGCAGTCAAACACAAGGGCCTCTCAACATCTGTGCCTGTTCCCTGCACACATGGCAGAGGAAAGGGGAGGATTCCCGATCCAGTCTTCCTTTTACTCACTCACTTTAAACTTACTCAGCGTGCTGGGGCGCTCTGCAGCAGACCCTTGGCTGGCCCTCACCATCTTCTTTGGCCCCTGCTCCCCCCTCCAGTAAACCGACTGGGAGGTCTGGCGCTGGGAGGGGGCACGGGCATGGGCCATCCCTCACCCAGTGGGACCGCGTCCTAAAGCCCACAAGAACACGAGTCCCTGCTGGCTTCCTCCAGCTCTTTCCCTTCTTCCTGACTGTGGTGGGATTCCTTCCTGCTCCTGTTCTGTGATTTTTGCGTTCCAATAGCTTTTACAGAGTATTTGTTTGTTTATTGGTTGACTTGGTTGATTGGGGGTTTTTGTGTCCTGAGCAATGTTATCTGCAGGTCAGACAGTGGTGCCATGGACTGGGAAAAGGATTTCAGATACATGGGCAACAAACTTTAATCTGCACCTGCAGTAAAACCTTCATCCTGCTCCAGCTGCATCACCAAGCACGCTCAGGTGGGGTCACAAAGCATCCTGGAGCAGTTTGGTGCTAAAACTTGAGCTGCTGGTGTCCTGTTGCTGAATAAAGGCTGTGTTTGTTCCTTATGCAGATAAACAGGTCAAACCTTGAAATCCCAGCCTGGGACCTCACCAAGATTTGGGGCCCCAAGCAAGGCTTGCACATTGGTGACAGAGGACGGACCTTTCTCTGAGGAGGCCACTGACAAAATACTGCCTTTTTGGGTTTATGAGAGTGCTTCTGGTTTAATCTGATCCTACCTTTGTAAACCCCGCCCCTACAATACCCCATATAACCCTACAATCCCGTTCCTGCCCTCTCTTGCCTCTCTGCCTTCCTGGCCTCTTTGCCTTCTGCCCCTCCCCCATCCGGAGAGGGGGAAAATAAATGGATCCCCGAGCTTGACAAACAGGGACTCGTCTGGTCCGCTTTTCTGCCAGAACTGTAAACTCCCTGGACACCATCACGACGTATACTGTTGCACCCCAATGCAACAGGCTAACGTAAAAACAGAGGTCAGACAAAATTAAGAGAATAAAAAGCAGGTATATTTGTTGAAGGGCCTTCAGGTACACTTTGGGCAGATGAAGCCCCCCCAGGGGTCCCAAAAAAATGGGCCACGGCTCACAGGTTTTCACACTTTCATAAGTTTGGTCCATTTGCATATTGGGGGTTAATCTTCCAATTACAGCTTCAGGTAATGAAGTCATTTACCCCAAGTTTGCCTCCCCCAACTCACTTTTGTTTACATCTCTCAGGGCCTGAGGCAGTGAGGTGTCCTTGACTCCCAGGCCTGCAGAGGAAGTGTTGTGTCTGACCAAAATGGGAGAAGAGTATATGGAGAATACTCCACTATAGTTGGAGTTTAGAGCTATACAGTAAAGAACTGCAGGGTTACAAATACATGAAAAATGTAAAAGCTAAAATCCTAAAGCATCACTGGCAGTGCACGGGTTGGAGAAGCAACCAGGGGAGGAAAGGCATTTTATTGAAAGGTGAGTAACCCCTAGTAGGATTTCCTGTATTTGGGAGCAGATCCCATGGCTTCTCCACATCTGCAGCCCCTCTGGCTCCAGGAGAACTGCAAGCAGCCCCCTGCATGGCACATGGATTGCTGGACAGAGCTGTGCTTCAGCAAAGGCATTTCAGACACGAGTCCCTGTGCTCTGTGCTCCTCCCAGCTGGGTTATGGAAGGCTGGGAGCAGCCTGGTGATTGCCCAAGGAAAGGATTATTCTGTGTGGAATCCTCAAGCAGGTACCTTCAGCAGCTTATGCTGTGACAGGCTGGTCGTGGCTTCCCATGAGGTTTCACCCAATGCTCTCAGCAGTTTCTGCTGCTCCTGCCTGAATCCAGGTAGCACCTCTAGAAAACATCACATGGGCAGGAAAAAGGGAAAAACCAAAAAGAGGCAGCACAAGCAGAGGCTCTGCCTAAGGACAGATCCCAGAGAAGAAGTGGAAATGGACTGGAGGTCTGCAGGACCAAGCTCCAAGGCTGGGTGGCAGTGGAGGGAAGAGGGTTAAGAGCAGAGATGTCTTTGAGATGGATGCAGTCAGATGTGTTATCCTGTTACAGCTGCTGTGTGTAATAGAGGTTTCATGAAAGGCAAGGTGGAGTTTTTGTTTGATTTGTCCTTGTCTGGTGAGCTGTGAAGCTGAGGGTGAGCAATGCCCTCAGAGCTCCTATCTCCACTGAAAGGGTGTGGGTCAGAACAGCTCCCTAGGAAATGGCAAAAGCAACTTCCAGGGCAGATGGAAGCTTAAGGAGGGTGAAGAGACACTCTTGTGTTTTCTTCCCTATCACAAGGCGTTACCTTCCTCTTGGGGTGCTCCCTTCATCAACCCCGAACCTACTGGGAACAGTCCTGCAGCCCTTTCTTGGAAGGATTTTGCTCACAAACAAAAACGAGGGAGAAGGGTGAGGAAAAGCAAATGAAATATGGACCTTTAGCTGTGTTCAAGAAAAACAAGAGCTGGCTGGGGATGCAATTAGAGCAGAGCCAACGCGAGGGGAATGTTCCTGCTCCTCTCTTTGTGCTGCTCCAGCTGCAGATTTATTGTCCCCCGACCAGCCTTGGCTGCCGTGGCACTGCTGGCAGCTCCCGAGGGCTCTGCCCAGCCTGCACACAGGGTGTTTCTCATTTCAGACTTCAGAGATGCTGGAACAATGCAGCTGCACATCAAAGGGCCGAGGGGAGCCCGAGGGATGTGGGAGGAGAGGACGATCCCAGCCCCATGGGAGCTGTGAGCGTCTGTGGGGCACGGAGTCCCAGCGCTCCCAGTGCTCCCAGCTGGGCCAGTGGCGCCTCTTGCCAGTTTGGATCATCCCTGGCTGATGAGTCAGGAGCCCAGCTGCAGCTCTCTGGTCAAGGCGCAGTGCTGAGGTTTATTCCTTTGGGGTACAGCGAGGAATGTTTCCAGCTGTTTTTCCAGCTGGAATGCTCCTTGGGGAAGCACCTGTGGGTGTTGTGTCACATGTAGCCGAGGCATGAGCAGCACAGCACATGGGCAAGCTGCTGCCCAGCTGAGCATCCCTCCAGTTCCTGCCTCAGAGAGCCTCTGCAGGCAGCAAAAGGATCAAAACTGGAGGGGTTTTCCTCTGCTTTGCTGCTGGTCCCAGTGGGAAGGTTGGGAATGGCCAGCCCAGGTCACCATCTGCCCTCTGTTAAGGAATAAGTGTCCTGCTGCAGCAGCCAGCAGCCAGGACACACAGAGCTGCAATCACATGAGCTGGGCATGGCCCCAGGGTCATGGCACACATCGAGGCAGACTGTGCCATTGACCTCCTGTAGCTCCTGGCACTGCAGGTTGTCCCTGGTGCCTTAGGATTTTAGCTTTTATACTTTTCAAATCCTGTACTGCTTTAGTGTATAACTAAACTCCATATAGAGTGTTAGCTACTGTCTTCATGTTTTATGCAGACAAAACTATCCCTGTAGGCCTGAAACTCAAGGACACCTCACTGCTTCAGGCCCTGAAAAGTATAAAGAAAAATTGAGTTGGAGGAGAGCAAACTGGGGTAAATGACTTCATTACCTGAAGCTGTAATGGGAGGATTAACCCCTGAAATGTAAATGTACCAAACTTACAATTGTCTGAAAAACTCCTGACCATTGTCCACCTTGGGTGCAGCCCCTCTGTGAGGCTTTTGACTGCCCAAGGTGTACCTATTGAAGGCCTTTAATAAATACCCACTTTTACTCTCTTAATCTTGTCTAGGCTCTGTTCTAGGTGGCCACTCCAAGGCATCATCCCCAGCAGGATTCCCACTGCCCTGTTGTGACAACTTCTGAACATCTCGGGAAGCCACCTCCAACCTCAGCCATGCCACAGCTGTGAGGCAGCTTCAGGCTGGAGGATGGCAGGATTTTGTAAGTGAGACTTTCCCACTGTTCATGCTCTTTTGGATGCTGGGAGCTCTCTCTTCTTGTTTTCTTTTAACATGTGACAAAAATTCCATCCAAAGTTTGCAGATGTTGAGCAGAACTACCTCTACTGCCATTAGAAATGTTGAAGCCTTTGATTTTATTTTTCTCTCTCTCTGGAGAGAGAAAAAATTGACCACCTTAACTTTTTTCCTTTTCTCTGCCTTCCTATACCTGCAGTTCTTTCCTTTGTTTTTCCTTCTAAGAGAGGAGAGAAGAACGTCCAAAATGCAGTTCTTTCTCTTTTGAGGAAAACTGCAGCTGGGAAATGTTGAGTCAAGAGGTCCATGACCTTTTCCTGTTTCAGTTGCTTGACATCTGTGTCAATCCAGGTAAATTATTAACTCCCCCTGCATATTTATTCCCCCCCCTCTGCCCTGAAATGACCTTTCCTATCCCCGTGCCAGGGCCAGGAGCAGGCCTGCCCCCATGCTGTGCATCACTCCTGGGTGTTGCTTTCTGACAAACCTTTTGTTTCATAGAAGTCCTCCTCCAGGTTACAAATAGGAAACAGCGGCCAGTGGAGTTCATTTTCAGTGGGGCTGAGCATCCCCAGAAATCCAGGATCACCTGTTGGAGCTCAGCAGCTTCTCAGATCAATCAGCAATCCAAGGCATGAGCCAGTCAGAGCTCCTCTATCCCATTAATCAGTTCTCATTTAAACTGAGGAAGGGGTGAGGCTGCAAAATGTTCAAATTATCCCCAGATATCAGCCTGGCTTGGATGTGGAGAGAAAAGAAAACTCGATGGCCCCACCAAAAGCAAGCCTGGAGTTGTATGGGGGTCTCCACAACCAGAAATTTTTAAAATATGTGAAGGAAATGAGGTGGTCCAGGTCAACTGGAGATGGCTCAGACATCCCTAAGGTTACCATCCTGTCTCCTGGAGACTGATGAAGCTATTGGAGGTGGAAGGTCTGCCAGCTGATGAGAGCTATTGCAGCTCCACAGTGCCTGTGCTGGCTCCTGTGCCAGGTACCACTGAGGACTCTGAGAGCAGCGCCTTGCTCAGTGTTGGGGGTTTGTCCTCCTAAAACCCCTGATTTGGGGGGAAAGATGCATAAAAGTTCTCCTAGGTGGGAGGCTGGGGTGGTGCAAGGGCACACCTCTGCATGAGTGAGGAGTTCTGCCATGTCCCTGTGCTGGGAATGCCCAGCCACAGGCAGCACCTCAGCTGGAGACGCTCCTGGAGAGGCAGCAGGAATTGGAAGCATTCAGAGTGCCTGGCCTGGGAGCTTGGTCAATATTTATGGGAAGGGTCAGCTGCACTGAGTGGAATTTTTGAAAGCCCTCAAAGGCTGATGGATGGCTTCACCTGGTGGTGGTAGGAAGGCACCTTCTGGTCAAGCTGTGTGTGCCTTAACCTTGTGCTCTCCAGAAAGCTCCTCCTTAGGATTATTTTGCTTACCTTAACCATGAGTCCTGTTTGCTCTGACAGTCTCTCCAGTAGCTGTGCTTTATTGCCTGTGGAATGACAGGCACAGACCTCTTGACACTGAGGAATGGTCAGGAGAGCTGAGAAGGGTCAGAAATCCTTCCTAGTGCTGTGTGTCATTTGGGGACATCTCCCAGGGAACCTGTGTGTTTATCCACTTTGAGTCCTAGCACAAGGGTGTGGTGGTAAAGGGAGGGTGTAAATGTCCATTGGGGTTGGGAAGCTGTAAAATGTACATTTTAAAAACTCCAAACCCAAGAAGTTAAAAACTGCAGCTCTGCAGGATTTACTAACACAATAGGTTTAACAACAGCAGCAGCCTTCTCTTGAGAAATTCCACAAGTTACATGCCTGGAAAACATGGTGACTTATTAAATCAGGTTAAATTTTGCCAAGAATGTTGGAGTAAAACACTTCTGCTCCGCACGCAGAGACGTCCTTGCGTAACAAGTAAATCCGTCTCTCATAGTCACTCTACAGCCCATGTCTGCTCCAGTACATCCTATGGATCTTCTTTTGAGAGGTTTCAGGAAGAGTTCAAGATATTGAACATATCTGGCTCAGTTTAAGCAGAAACAGAGGTGTCCTGCCAGTGTTTGTCACTGGGCTTATCCTCTGTGTGCTGGGAATAATAAACAGGACAACAGCCTGCTTGGGGAGGGGTTTTCTTTGGTTTTGAGAAGGAAAATGCCTTTTGGCCTTGGAGGTGAAGGAAAAGCTTTTTTTAAAAAAAAATCAAAATCCAGGCTCCAAGAAATGGAGAGAGGGAAATACATTCTTCCACCAGCAGCTGCTTGCAGCCTTCTTCCCTCACTTCGTGGATGGCCTTATCCTGCAACTCTGCACCTTTGGGGCAGCAGCCACCTTTGGGGCAGTAAGGTCAGTTAAAGCCCCTGGGCAGTGAGGGCAGGCAGTGATAACATTGCAGAGGGGAAAATGAAGTGCTTCACTGATGAGCCCAAACCTCACATCCCATCATGTCCTGAGCAGCTGCCTGAGTCCCCTGCCTTGCTTGGAGACCAGCTTAACAGGAAACTCCACTTTTGTTTTCCTTTTTCTTTCCCCTCTTCAGCCAAAAGCTGCTGACACAAACCTAGAAAACAGTAAAGTGGGCTGTGCTGAGACTTGTTTGTGCAGAGATTTGCCCCTCCTTAGCCTAAAGTGTTATTTCAAACAGAAATTGTAAAACCGGTGCCAGAGTTTTGCAGAGAAGGTGGGTTTCCTATCTGATTCAGACTAAATGGATATATTAATTTCTCCCTCCTTCTGCTTGATGGATTAAAAAGGCTATTGCTGAGCCCAGGCTTGTGCCACAGTGCTGAGGAGCTTTGCTTCTCAAGGGGACAGGGGACTTACCAGTGGACAGGCACATGAATATCTCATTCCTGGTTCTCATCCTCAGCCACCACAGGATATTCACAGGTCCTGGCTCTCCTTGAGGTGTTCCAGGACTGCCATGCCAACAGCAGAGATGGGTAAAGGAGCAAGAGAATTTTTCTCTGTTTTCTGACAAGGGCTTTTCAGCACCCTGGGCGTGCGTGTACATAATTACAGTAATTGCTTCCCTGCTATCTCCTCTCCATCTCCTCTAATATTTTGTTCTGCACACCTGGCCCAGACCCTGGCCAGGGGTATTTGTGGAGGGGAACACCACAGCCCTAAGGCAGATTACTGAGGCTTTGGAGGCGTTTCTACCCTATACTCACATGGTATCACTCACTGCATCTAGCTCTGCACCTCTGAACTGGATTCCTCACCAGAATCAGGGCCAGCCTTACTGGCACCAGCTGCAGCAAAGGCATCTGGTCCCATTTCCATACCAGCAGCTCATCTTTGCCAAAAACAACTTGTTCTTTTAGAAAGCTTCCCTGAACTGCCCTCCTAAAAGCACTAACACCACTCCTGGAATGCTGCCACAGTATCCCTCTAAGTGCAAGTCACTTGAATGCCTGCTGGGGAACTCAAAAAAAGCAGAAGCATATAAAGAACATAATATTTGCCTTAGTGGATTCCCGACTTTTTTTTCCTGATTGCTGGTGAGCATCTTTGCAGCAGCAAGGTCCTGTGCACCTGGAGAAGGGTCCAGCATGAGGGAGAGCTGGGAGACAGAGCTTGTGCAAATCCCAACACTGTTAAAGATGTGCAAGCCTTGTTGCCAGTTTTTTTGTTTTTTGGGGTTTTTTTTGTAAACATGTTCCTTCAGCCTCTGCAAATCAAAACACAGGGCCAGAGCAGACATCTCTGTTGGATACTTTATTTACCGCCCTCTCTTCTGCAGGCCTTGGATGGGTTTTTCTCCTCCTCCCTTGTGGACTCCTCAGTCATTCAAACTGCTAAAAGAGCTGGTATCAAACCTGTGGCCATTGCCCTGGGAATGTCTTCATCAGTGACAAGGTCAGGCCTTGATGGAGCTGACAGCTTTGACTCTGTCCCCTGCACTCACTCTGTGTTTTACTGTCACTCCCATGGCACAAATATCTTTGTCTTTTTCTAAACACTGGTTTTCCTAAAGACCCAGTCCTCTATCAACTGTCTCTCCATGACTTCTATATTCTCTATACTCATCTGGATTCATTTGCAGGGATTTCATACTTTCCCAGCAGTCACCCCTAAATATATTGACCATCTGGGGGCAAAGCCTCATCCAAAACCACCCTTATCCCCTTCATTTCCGCCATCATTTACTCCTGGGAGATACCTGGATGGGCTCTATGTCCTGCATTGATGCTTCAGCCAACAGTTCCCCTTTCCTTGTGCCTGGGACCTCGGTACACTGGTTTTGTGGGCATTTCATGCTCTCTCAGTTGGCCTGGGCAGCCTCCTGCCCAGCACTGGCACTGCTGGTGTGGCTGATGGCACACAGCATGGCCTCCGTGCCCCATGAGCAGTGACCATCAACCCAGCTCTCCTTCCTCCAAGCTGCCTTGGGTGCAAAGTCCTGACAAACCCCTGCTGTTTGTCTGCAGCTTCAGCCCTTTTTTGGCAAGTAGCCATGGGGCAAGTGAAAACATCCCACAGCTGGAGCTGCCCCCTCACCCATGGGTCCACCCAGCACAACTGCAGGGCACAGCTGGAGCACCCCAATCCCTGCCACCCTTTCAGGGAGCAACAGCTGGGCTGTCCAGCTGGCTCCCCTGACAGCAGGACACTGCAGCCACTCCTCCCACAGCCAGTTGTGTAACTGCTCTGGGAGGGGGTGGCTGCCTGCCCTCCCTGCCCCTGCCAAGCTCCACGTCTCGCCTATAAATCCGAAGCCAGAGGGGCCCTCCCTTCCCACAGCGGAGGTGACACAAAGCACAGGTGGCTGGGGCTGGAGGTAAGTGTTCCCAGAGGGCTGAGAAGCCTTTCTTTCCCTCCCTACCCCACACTGAGCACTTCTGAGTTTGCCTGCTTGTAGGGGTAGTGTGGAAAGTGTGGCAGGAACAGGCATGGGGTGGCAGAATTGATATTTCTTGGGTGTTATTTGTAGCTTATCTGCAGGAAGGTAGGGAATCAAATAGCAAATGTAGCTGGGAGGTGTTTGTGATATAAGTTAGTTCCCACCATGCAAAAAAAAGGCCTCCCCCAAAACAGTTAACAGTGAGTAGCTCATGCCAGTGCTTTCTTCATTTGCAAAGGAAAAATTCCAGGTTTTAGTCCAGCCTGGGAAAGCAGAGTATTCATTAGGTGTTGCTTTATGACTGAAAGTTGAAATAGTTCTGGAGAATTTGGTGGGTTTTAGAAAACACTGTGTCGAGCCCCATTATTTTACTGAAGAATGTTTTCTTTTTCCTCATGAATACACCATCACACTCTGTGGAGGCTGAAAGCACCTCTCAGGCCAGAGGAACTGGTACCACCCATAGTGACATCCTGCCATGCTGAATTAATAACTCAGTTGAGCAGGGCGCTTCCTCCAGCCCTGGGGTTAAACCACAAATTGCAGCAGCACCACAGGGCACCTGTGTGAGAGACCTGGCTCTGGAACTGTCCAGCCCAAGCCACGGAGCCTGGCCATTACCCCTTGTTTTATTGCCTAGCACTACCAAGGATTAAGATCCATCATACCCACTGGGAGTTTTGTGGGGCTGGATGTCAACCCAGGGGCTGTTGCCTTTCAAGCCCCGGGAATGGAGCTGCTTTCAGCCCTGCAAGAGACAGGAAATCATCCTCAGTCCAAGGTGTGCCACACCTTTAGCCCCTCTGTCAGCCTCAATGGCCATGTCAAAGTCAGCATGATCTTCCTCCAGGATGGGGGACAGGACCCTGTCAGAGATGCAGAAATCGAATAGTCCCAGTGCATTTTTTTTTCTTCTGAGAGAGGTGGGGGCAGATATCCAAAGATAAAATACAAATATTTGCAAGTCTGATAAGGCAGGATAGTTTAAACCCAGCTTGTAAATAAAAATCTGGCAATGAATTGTGGCTCAAGTACATACTTTCAAAGCCAGTTTCCAGGGACGCTGCAGCAGTTTGAAAGCAGCCCAGGGAGCACACTGTAAAAATTGAGAGATTTTTAAAGTAAAGGAGGGAGAAAAAGAAAATTATTATTTAAGACATTTAATCTAAATTGTAAACAAAGTGCCCAGAATGCTGGTAAACGGGATGACATGTGGGGGTAGCACATAGAGAAATCCCCTAGAGAGGGCATGCCAGGAGCTGCCAGGAGAGTGTGCTGACCATCCGTGGGATTTCTCCCAGGTTGAGCCCCGCTGAGAGCCTGGGATCCCTGCAGAGACCGCAGGGATGAGAGTGGCCGTGGTGGGCGCGGGTGTCAGCGGGCTGGCAGCCACCAAGTGCTGCCTGGACGAGGGGCTGGAGCCCACCTGCTTCGAGCAGAGCCAGGACATCGGGGGGCTCTGGCGCTACACGGTGAGCTAGCAGGGCCTGGACGCCCCTCGGCACCTTTGCAGGGTTAGGGAGTGGGTTGAGCCGGGTTCCAGGGGGTGTGGAAGGGCTGTGAGAGCTTGCTGGGTGCTGAGCTTCTCTCCCTGAGGCCAGGGCAGCCAGGGGATGATCCCCACCCCGGGCACAGGGCTGATGCACCCCGGGGTGCCAAAGCAGGAGCACATCGAGGCCGGCCGGCCGAGCCTTTATCCGTCGGTCATCAGCAACACCTCCAAGGAGATGTCTGCCTTCTCTGACTTCCCCTTCCCTGAGCACTTCCCCGTGTTCCTGCCCAATGCCCTGCTCCTGGACTACCTCCGGCACTACGCTGAGCATTTCAGCCTGCGGGAGCACATCAAATTTGGGGTGAGTGATGGGTGCCCTGCCCTGCTCCCCACCCACCCATGCTGGGTGCCCGTGCTGACTCTGCCTCACTTCCACCTTTTAGAGCACCGTTGTCAGCATCCATAAGCACCCTGACTTTGCCACCACAGGCCAGTGGAATGTGGTCACAGAGGCGGGTGGGAAGAAGACATCACATGTCTTTGATGCTGTTATGGTTTGCAGTGGCAATTTCTCGGAGCCATCCCTTCCCCTGCACTGTTTTCCTGGTATGGTATAGGGCTGCCTGTGGCTACCTGCTTCAGGGGCTGGGGAGAGGAGATTTAGGAGTGATTCGGGGAAAATCCTCCCTTTCTTTTCTTGCTTCTGCTTTCCAAACCTGCTGGCATGAACAGCAATAATTTCTCGTGCTTCAGTGGCTTTGTCTGAGACTCCATTTTGGAGAGGAAGCATCAATTCTGTGTGCATGGGATGGAGGGCTGGGCCTCCCCGAGACCCTGGTGGCCAGAGATTGCACTTCCTTGCTCTTGCCATCTGGACTGGTTTTTTCACACCAGTTCTCCCAACGAAATCCACAAATGCTCAAGCACTTCAAAGCTCTGTCTCTTTTTCCCCCTAGGCATCGAGAGGTTTCGAGGGCAGTACTTCCACAGCCGGCAGTACAAGCATCCTGATGTGTTCCAGGGCAAGCGTGTCCTCGTGGTGGGCATGGGCAACTCAGGAGTGGACATCGCAGTGGAGGCCAGCCGTGTAGCTGCAAAGGTGCCACCACCCTGCCACCCCAGGGGTGTGGGGAGAGGGACACTGGGGACAGTAGCTCAGTGTGCTGTCCTCTGAAGGACATGGTGGACAGATAGTCTTTCTGAGTGTGAATTTTTTGGTCAAAAAGCTACCTTGAAAGCAAGCTGGTTTTCTTCTTGTCTCCTATTTCACCTCCATCACCAGCAGCCAGGAGGTCTGAAAGATGCTGTTGCTGCTTTTCCATTGCACGGCCATCTGCACCATGCCCCTCTCAGTTTCTTTATAAAGGAAAAGCAGCCAATTCACCACCTGAACCATTGCTTCTTCTCTTCCAGGTGACCATTAGCACCACTCGAGGGGCCTGGCTGCTCAGCCGTGTGTTTGAGCATGGCTACCCGTGGGATATGATTTTAAACACTCGCCTTATGAGCCTGATCAAAACCAATCTCCCCGGGCCCCTTTCATGGTGGTTGATTAATCACAAGGTGAACCGGTGGTTCAACCATGAAAACTATGGCCTTCAACCAGAGAAGAGGTACTTGGTGGTTCCCATCCCATGCAGATGGGCTTGTGGCATGGGCAGGGGAAGAGATTCAGCAACCAGCATCAACCAATGCCCAGACTGGGTGATCTCCAATGGGGAGGAGAAAATCAGCTGTAGCTCCCTTAAGTGGCAAAAGATTGGGCATGCTGGAAAAGCCCAGGAAGGCCCAGAGGAGTTTTTCTTGTGAGGGTCTCTGGGTAAGAGGAGAAGGAAGGCTTAAAGCATGGATCAGTTCTGGAAAGAGATGACTTACAGAGTAACTGAGTGAAGGGAACAAGGTGGCAGGAGATGTCCATGAATCACTCACACGGTGGGACTGGGTGACATTGGTGCCACATGTCATTGTTTGGAGGTGGGGGCAGGGCTGTTTGCTCAGAGAAAATGACACTGGGAGGCGTGAGCTAGTGGGCTCGGGGGTAGGAGGAGCAGGGGACTGGCAAGGTCTGTTTGTGGTGTCCCTCTCTCAGAGCCCTTGGCTCTCCACAGCTGGCTGGTACGTGAGCCTGTGCTGAACGACGACCTCCCAAGCTACATCCTAACAGGCAGGATCACTATCAAGCCGGGCGTGAAGGAGTTCAGGGAGAACTCAGTCCTTTTCCACAACTGCCCTGAGGAGGAGCCCCTTGATATCGTTGTCTTCTGCACGGGCTACACCGTCTCCTTCCCCTTCCTGGAAGAATCTGTCATCAGGGTGGAAAACAAGCACGCATCCCTCTACAAATACGTGTTCCCAACCCACCTGCAGAAGCCCACCCTGGCTGTCCTTGGGCTGATCAAGCCCCTTGGAGCCATCATGCCTGTGGCAGAGATGCAGGCACGCTGGGTGAGCCGTGTCTTCAAAGGTAGGGGAGCAAATGTGAGCCCTCCTGTGCCCCAAAATGCAGCTCAGACTGAACACATTTTATCCCTCCAGCCAGGGAGATCCCAGAGCTAAGAAGTTTAGAGAGGACAAGGGAGCATTTTCAAGGCTCAGGCTTCCCAAGTTCTTTCACTTCAGCTACGCTGCGGCAACATGAGTGAGGAAAGAAACCTCAGATGTTCTGTTTGAGGTTTTTAATAAAAATAGTAAGAGTAACCTCTTAGAGGGCTAGGTCAACCACAGAGATGAGAAGCTCATGGGTTTCTCTTTAGGATGATCCTCTCTGGGGCTTGCACAGCCCATCAGACCCCACATCACCTGCCTGTGCCCTGACAGCGCACATCTGTAAGAGCAGGAATTCACCACATCTGTGGGTGAATTTGGAATACTGGAGGACTGGTTTCTGGCAGGATTGCCACTGCTGAATAAATTGCCAGCAATGAGACTTTCCTGCCCTCCCAGGGAAGGGATTCCCACATTTTGCATCATGGAATGAGTTCACAAGTCCCCCCCAGGAGTTAAACTCGACAGGACGCTCTCCTCTCTCTTCCAGGCTTGTGTCAGTTGCCTTCCCAGTCTGTCATGGAGAAGGAAGTAAATGAGAAGAAGAAAAACCAAGTCCAATGGTAAGCCATTCCCCAGAGCCCCAAAGGTTTTTGGTGGATTAAAAAGTCCCTGGGGTTTTTGGGGCAGCAACACAAGGGCTCTCACTCTGTGCCTGTTCCCTGCACACATGGCAGAGGAAAGGGGAGGATTCCCAGATCCAGCTTCCCTTTTACTCACTCACTTTACTTACTCAGCGTGCTGGGGCTGCTCTGCACAGACCCTTGGCTGGCCCTCACCATCTTCTTTGGCCCCTGCTCCCCCTACCAGTACCGACTGGGAGGTCCTGGGCGCTGGGAGGGGGCACGGCAGGCCATCCTCACCCAGTGGGACCGCGTCCTAAAGCCCACAAGAACACGAGTCCCTGCTGGCTCCTCCAGCTCTTTCCCTTCTCTCCTGACTGTGGTGGGATTCCTTCTGCTCCTGGCTTCTGTGATTTTTGGTTTCCAATAGCTTTTACAGAGTATTTGTTTGTTTATTGGTTGATTGGTTGATTGGGGGTTTTTTGTCCTGAGCAATGTTATCTCAGGTCAGACAGTGTGCCATGGGACTGGGGAAAAGGATTTCAGTACATGGCAACAAACTTTAATCTGCAACCTGCAGTATAAACCTTCCTCTGCTCCAGCTCATCCCCAAGCACAGCTTTGCAGACTTCATTAGCCAGGGATGGCAGCCTTGCTCAGGTGTCTGTTGCCCCTCTGCTCCCCTGCCAGGAGCAGAGCAGGGATTGGTGGGATGATTGTGCCTGGATCACACAAGACAGGATGCAGTGAGGACAAGACCAGCAAAAGTGGCAGTGTGTTGCAGGAGTAAAAGTGCCCAGGAATTATCTGGGCTGCAGACACAGGTCAGGCTGTCCCTTTCTCCAAACCTAAACACTGTGACCCCAAAATCCCAGTCAGGGTTGAATTGGTGCATCTTTCCCATGAAGGGGCACTGGGTGGTTGTGGTGGTTTGTCACATGTGAGCCTGTGGGGCTGAGCGCTCCTGGATTGGCTTCCCTGCATGCCCCACCACTGGAGAATCCTGAGGCTTTGTTTTGTGTGTGGAAAGACTTTAAATGAATAAAATCTCAGTGGCAAGAGTGTGCTGCAGGTGCTTCCATGTCCTCTCCTTGTGTGCATGGGAAGAGCTGGCAGGGAGAGCCCATGTCTGAGTTGGGGCTGTGCCACCAGTTGCTGTGGGCAACTCACAAGGCTGGGGCTCTCAGGGCTTTCCATGACTCCCCAAAATGAGGTTGCACAGTGCCCCCTGTCCCACATCCACGCCATCTGCTGGCAAAGGGAGCACGTTCTGCTGATCCCCTGGGGATGCCAAGGGAACACGAGCCCAGCACAAGCACCACAAATAGATCAGGACAACGCCAAGCTGCTGCCTGGGCTGGAGCAATGACAAGTTATGGCGTGGGAGTCCTCGCAAGCGTGTTCCCTTTGGGATTATCTCTGAATTTTCACCTGGCGCTGCCACAGGGAGGTTGAGAGCTTTCTTCCAGAGTATTTAAACCCACAGGGCGGGGGAATGCAGGTGTAAAGGTCACTGGTGCAAGAGCCGTGGCGAGCGCCTGGACTTCAGCCTTCCCTCCCAACCCTCGGCGAGAGAAACTCAAGGGAGATTCAGCGGAGGGCTGAGCAGCGAAGGCGCAGCGCTGTCCTGCAAGGTTTGCTCCTCGCTTCTCCTGGATGGGTTGGGCAGGGTTTAAAAGCGAGCAGACAGCTCTCCAGGGTTTGGGCATTCACTGCTGGCTTTGCCTTGCTGCTGGTGGGGGGAAAGGGGCGTTGTAGGGACCCTCTGGGGTAAAACCAGCTGCAGGCAGCACTGGAAAAGCGGGGTGACTTGAGCACCCTGATCTTGCCTACCCTTTCCTGAAGCCAAAGAAGGCTCCAGAAACAAGGCAGGCAACTGTGTGCATGTCTTGCCCTGCCCCTGCAGATCAAGGAGGGGCTCAAGCCAGGCTTGTGGATGCCAAAGGAGGTTTTTTGCACCTCCCTCATTTTTCCCTGGCTTCCTTCAGTTTTCTCCAGTTTCTATTTATGTTAGCTTACTTTTTGACACAAAACTGATAGAAAAAGTTATAAATTACTCTTTCTGCAGACTCTGTGGTAGGAGTATTTCTTATCTAATCAAAGTTCATGTGGGTTCATTTTTTCCTAGTTTCTTTGCTTTCCAGTCAAGCTCAATGCAGCTCAGTTTACACACCCCAGCTTTGAGTTCCTCCCATTTATACCCAGGGTTTCCCGGGTTTCCTACCTTTTGTATATCCTGTAATCCCAGCCGTGCTTTCATGGAGCTGTCTAACTTCTGAATGACTGTGCCGTGCTCCTGCTCAGTCAGGCATTGCTTTGCTTTTTTCTCTTTTTTAAAACCCTTTTTGTTTTCAAGAGATTGCTCTTTAATGGGAAATTAAAAAGGAAAGTGTGAAAACGACCCAGCTTAGCTGGAGCTGCTTGTCACAAAGGTTTCAGGAGGATCACTTTGTGCAGGCAGAAGAAGATAGCTGCAACTTCTTTGCATGCCCTGGTTTGGGATGGAAAAGGGAATAAAATGAAGTGGCAGAACAGTGAGGTTTAAAGATGCCTCCTTTTCCTCCCATGGAGGAGGGAGATTTCTGGATCCCCACTGTGGGTTTAGCACAGCAGGAAGGGTAATGAGCAGGATCTGTCCACAGCACTTGAACCAGGAGCTGCCCATGGCTTTCTCCCAGGACAGATTTCCTTCATGGACACCTGCAGCTAGAGAAGACTGAAGGTGTTGTGCTGGGGATGGGAAGAAGGGACTGGAGCTTCTGCTGACCCCTGGGCTGTTGTGTTTGCAGCTGCTCTCACACCAGCCTATCACCTGCTGCAGGCCAGCATGGTCCGGCATGTGGCCGTGATCGGGGCCGGGGCTGGGGGCCTGGTCTCTGTCAAGTGCTGCCTGGATGAGGGGCTGGAACCCACCTGCTTCGAGAGCAGCGAGGACATTGGCGGCGTCTGGCGCTACATGGTCAGTGCCTTCTGGGTTTGTCCCCGGGTTTGTCCCCTTCCTTGGATGCTCTTTGACTGCAGCAAAGAGGAAAGGGTGGCCACGCCCTCAGGGACTGTCCCTGTCCCACTCATGGGGCCCCTCCTGACTCCAAGATGGAGCAGGAAATGGAGGGAGCAGAAATTATTGTTGCCAGGTCCTAGTCCTGGTTTATTCCTTGTACCAAAATGTGAGGAAGAAAAATACTCATACACTTTATGGGGAGAAAGTCTTTCCCTGCACACCTGGAAACATCTCCACTGGCTTCACACAGGACTCCACAGACAGCGGGAGAGTCAGCGTGTATCGCTCAGTCATCACCAACACCTCGAAGGAGATGTCCTGCTTCAGCGACTTCCCCTTCCCCGAGGATTTTCCCAGTTACCTGTCCCACAGCCTCGTCCTGGAATACTTCAGGATGTACGCCCGGCACTTCAACCTCCTGCAGCACATACGCTTCCAGGTGAGCAGGGACCCCAGGCCCCTCAGGGAGAAGAGCCACGGGCAGTTGCAGATCCGAGGTGTGACGGGACAAGGCTGGGTGCCAGCCTGCAAGGACCACACGCCTTTTGCATCCTGAACATAGCCTTTAGGCCCTGTGTTTTAAATAAGGCTGCTTGAACACGGGCTTGCCCCTCAGTGCCATCACCAGGGGAAAGGTGCAGGGTGGGATTTAACAGCTTCAGAAGTGACATGCAGCTCCCCAGGGACCCAGCCTGCTCCCAGCAGCCCCAGCCTTTCACAGGCACATCTCCAAAACGTGGTGTGATCTATGACTGCTGTTTTGTTGGGCTTCTGTGCAAGACAACAGTTCTCAGCGTAAGGAAGTGCCCAGATTTCAGCTCCTCTGGCCAGTGGGAGGTGGTCACTGAGAATGATGGCGTCCGTGAGTCCCACGTCTTCGATGCTGTCATGGTTTGCACTGGCCATTACCAGGAGCCCTACTTGCCATTGGCTTCTTTCCCAGGTAAGCCCTGTCCCAGCAGTGCGGTTGCCCCACAGGGTTTCCCCCAGCACCCACGGGTCCCGTGGTTGTATTTTCCTCCGCAAGCCTGCCTGCTCCATGAAGCCCCCACACTGGAGTAGGCAGGACCCTGACCCCATGGAAATGGTGGGAGGCATTCCAGGGAATGGGAAAAACACATTGTAGAGATGCAGTCAGGCTTTTCTGTTAGGATTTGCAAAGCAAGACTGAGCTGGGGAGGTACAGGGGGCTTCCAGGGGCTTCTCAGCTGCAAGCAGTGGTGGGAAGGGGGAGAGTTGCAGAGGATCTGGGTACAAGGCTAGGGTAAGCGTATCTGGCAGTAGGAGATGCTCCCTGCTCTCTGCCTAGGCATTGAAAATCGCTTCAAAGGCCAGCAGCTGCACAGCCGGGAATACAGAGACGTGCAGGCTTTCCGAGGAAAGCGGGTCCTGGTGGTCGGCATTGGCAACACCGGCGGTGACCTCTCGGTGGAGCTGAGCCGTGTGGCTGCCAAGGTACAGCTCCGTGGTGGTCCAGACAGGGAGCGTGAGAGCCAGTGGCTCAGGGTATCACAGGGAGCTTTGCCCCCAGGTTTCTCAGTAAATTCCACTTCTCACTGAGGGCAGCTGAAGAACCTTTGCAACTCCTGAAGAGTTTGGGCCGCCTGAGGACTGGCAATTGAGCAGCTGTGGGAACTTTATCAAAGCCACCACAAGCTGTTTGGTTCATCTGGTGTCATCACCTCTCCTTGGGTTAACTGTGTGTTGGCTCAAGTGCAGGAGATGGGATTTGCCACTCAGGGCAAAACCAACAAGATGCCAGGGCAGAAGGCTGAGACCTGCCTTCTCCCACTAGGTGTTCCTCAGCACCAGGAGCAACACGTGGGTCATCAGTCGGGTCTCACACCACGGCTTCCCCTTTGACATGGTCAGCACCACCCGCTGCAACCACCTTCTGGAGTGGCTTCTTCCATCAGCCCTCACCAGGAGGATCAAGTTTCGGAAGTTCAATTCTTGGTTCAACCATACAAACTATGGCTTGGCTTCCAGCAAAAGGTGTTTTCTCTGATTGTTTTTTTGGGTGGTCAGGGGGTCTTTATAAAATGAAATGCTTAATCTTCAGTTTTGGGGGATGTTTGTGGAATAGCAAACCGTTGGAAGGGAATTCTGACCATAAAAAAAGTCATTTTAGGTCCCTCTCAGATGATAACACTGCTGCCCTCTTTTCCCCACTGCAAGCTCCAAATTTAAGATGATTATCAACGAAGAGCTGCCATTCTGCCTCCTCTCTGGGACTGTGGTGTTGAAGCCAAACGTGAAGGAGTTCACTGAAAGCTCTGCTGTCTTCGAAGACGGGACAACCGAAGAAAACATTGATGTGGTGCTCTTTGCCACGGGCTACAACTTTTCATTCCCCTTCCTCGAGGAGTCCGTTCGCAGCTCCATCGACGACAACCGTTCCCTCTACAATTGCGTCTTCCCTCCCCAGCTGGAAAAGCCCACACTGGCCATCATTGGTTTGATCCAGCTGACGGGCTCCATTATGGTGGGATCAGAAATGCAGGCTCGCTGGGTGACAGGGGTCTTTGCAGGTAGGAGATGGGGAAGATGTTCTGGGTGGGAGGTTTGGGGCAGCCTGACCTTCTGCCCACAGAGCTTAGGGCATATTTCAGCTCCCTGGTGGCTGCGGGAATCAGTAGCATGGCAGCCTCTGTCCACAAGCTGCATCCCTGTATCCCTGCTGCTCCACACCTCAGGAAAGGTGCTGGGACCTTGGGAAGGGGCTGAACATTTCCTCTGAAGGTGCTGCTGGAGCTCGCTGGTTTCTCTGTTCTCAGGCTGGAACAAGCTGCCTCCCCCCAGCAGGATGATGGCCGAGGTTTTGAAGAGGAAGCCACCAGTCAAAAGGTGTGTGTGATGCTCCTGCACCCAGGCTTCTCTGGAGCAGTTTATGACAAGACCAGGGCCAGCAGCTCCCCTTCCCTCTCTTCCCATCTCCATCACTCCCTCCCTTTCTCTCTCCTTCTCTGGAAATTCCCCCTCTGCCAGGCCTCCAAGCCATATCCTTGTTCCCAGTGTGTCAAGATGGAGGTTTGGTTTCCTCCAGACTAAGGGTGCCATCTCGTGGCTTCTCCCTCCCAAATCCCAGCAGTGAGGACAGCTTGGTTCCCTCCAGAACCCCCGAGGAGCCAGGCGTTGTGGGTGGGGGACAGTTTGTGTCACTTTTTGGCAGGTCAAGGTGAGTGTTCCACCAGGCTGCTGTGTGTGAGGGAGCTAAGAGTCTGCCTCCTTGGCATTGGGATTTGACAGGAGGTCAAGCTGTGTCCACAAGGATGTGGGATGGGTGGTGATGGGGCAAGGAGAGGGCCTTGGCAGACTGGCTTGGGTCTGCCAGCAGGACAGGACTGGCTCATGGGACATTGGGGAAAAACTGGGACAAAACAGAGCCACAGGGATTATGACTAGGAGCCCCAATGACTGCACCACGATGCTGTTACACAGAAATATGGAAGCCTGAGGTGCAAAGAAAAAAACTTGAGGCTGTCTCAAATTTTCCTGAAGCAGACCAGCACGTCCTCCCTCCTGGGAGGGAGATAAGATTTCAAGGAGAAAAATCCTAGAGGTCCCTCCCAGCATGGCAAGCTTTCTGCATTTCCCAGATTTTCCCAGTCTCCTTGGCATTCTTATCTCTGAAAGTCTCCTTTTCTACTTCTCAAAATCAGCCAGATCCACACCAGTGAACCTCAGGGAAGGACATGGCAGGGGTACTGGTGGCATTACAATGATGGTACTGTTATATTAGAACTGATTTTGAAGCCACAACTGTGTTGCAGAGACAAAACAAGCTCCTACTTCTCCCCTGCGCCGGGGAACTGCTGGGACCAACCCCACAGAGGGTCTTCCAGTGCCTTTGGCTTTATTTGGGCTGTGCCCTGGAGACTGGAGCTCACCTGATGTCTGAGCCCAAGGCTTTTGCTTTCCATGGAGCTGGGAACTGAGATAAGATGATGCCATCTGACTTTTATTTCTTATGTCCCATTGAAGGAATCCACATGAGAGGGAGAACCTGAAGATGAGTTTTATCAGCTACATGGACAAAATCGCTGCATGTGCTGGCGTAAAGCCTAGCGTGTGGAGACTGCTCCTGACAGACCCCCAGCTGGCCCTGGCCATCTTTTTTGGGCCCTGCTCACCCTACCAGTACCGGCTGGTGGGACAGGGCAGGTGGAGCGGGGCCAGAGCTGCCATCCTGAGCCAGTGGCAGCGCACGCTGCAGCCCTTGAGAACACGGCTGGTGGGTGACAACTCCAACAGCTCCTCTGGCTGGTGCTGGATGTGCCTCCTGGCTCTGCCAGCAGCTCTCACAGCAGGTTTTTTCTTCTCTAAATACCCCCAGCCAAGCTGGAGCCCCTGGGCATGTCCCCAGCTGTAGAGGAAACCTGGAGAGCTGCACTGCCAGGTGATCTGGGGACAGTGCAAAGCTGTGCCACCTGTGCCAGGTGCTGCCAGAGGTCTGGGGCTGGCACCAGCAGGAGCCTGGACCCTGGGGCTGTCTGGTGTCCATCTGTTTGTCCATCCAAACATTTGCTGATATTTCACCAAAGGTGACACGGAGTGCTCACCCTGAACCATTCTGGGATGAATTGCTGGGCATGAGGCCAGCCTTCCTCCCCGCTGCTCCCTAAAATTTCAGCAAGACCCACACTGCCTTGAGATTTCGTGAAACATGAACTGTCAAGTCCTACTTGTGTGTCTGGTAACTTTTGGAACACGAAGGAGGGAGCCACAAATAAACCTCACATATCTGGTCTTTGCTGATGGTTTTATTAATGGTTTATTATCAGGGTGTGCGAAGTGGATCCAGAGCTGTGGCAGAGGAGAGTCTTGCCCTTGTATAGATATAATCTATACATTGTAGAGATAGAAATATCAACAAATAAGATATGCAAGAAATGTTATGTATGTTAATATATTGATATATAATAATAAATTACACATACAGTGACAAATCCAAGCAAGCAAGCATTCCTGCCATTGCCCAAGCACCCTTGGGATTATAGGGAACCCTGAATTCCTGGGATGGGAGCCAGGATGGGAGCTGGGATAGGGCTGGTATGGGAACCAGGATGGAAACTGGGATAGGGCTGGGATGGGAACCGGGATGGAAACTGGGATGGGGCCGGGAGGAGAACCGGCATGGGGCCAGCATGGGGTCGGGACGGAAACCGGCATGGGGACCGGGATAGGGCCGGGATGGGAACCGGGACAGGGCCGGGCTGCGAAGCAGGATGGGGCCGGGATGGGAACCGGGGTGGGGCCAGGATGGGGCTGGGACGGGGCCGGGATGGGAATCGGGATGGTGCCGGGATGGGAACCAGGATGGGGCCGAGATGGGAACCGGGACTGGAACCAGGATGGGGCCGGGATGGGAACCGGCATGGGGCCGGGATGGGAAGCGGGATGGGACCGAGATGAGAACCGGGATGGGGCCGGGATGGGAACCGGGACTGGAACCAGGATGGGGCCGGGATGGGAACCGGAATGGGGCCGGGTCGGCGCGGCCCCGCCCTCCGCCCCGCGCCGCCAGGGGGCGCACCTGTCCCCAGGAGCCCGCGCGACTGCGGCACGGCGCGGTCACGTGATCGGCGGGGTGTGGGCGGGGCCGGTGGCGTGCGCTGTGCGCGGTGACGTCAGACGTCGTTGGCGCCCGGCTTGGCCGCCCGCCATCTTGGCCCCTGTGTGCAAGCGGCCGAGGCGGCGGCGCCGGGAGAGGCAGCGGCCCCGCCGGCACCGGGACCCGCGGGCAGCCGAGCGCCGCCCTGCGCGCCCGGTAAGCGGCGGGGCTCCTCCGCTCCACCGCGGCGGAGCGCGGGCCCGCGAAGCGGCACGGCGCCGGCAGGAGCGGGCGGGCGGCCTGCGCCGCATGGCCCCGGGCGGGGGCGGCTTCCGCCCGGGCGGGCCCGCGGCCGGCGGGTGAGGGGCGCCCTGGGCCGGCACCGCTGCCGGGCGGAGCGGGGCGGACAGAGGTGCTGGGCGGCCGGGCCGGGGTTCGCTGGGCCGCCCCGCATTGGCGCCCGGGGCCGGCCGCGCCCCGCCGGGCACAGCCCGGGACGCGCCCGGGGGCGGCGGGAGGGGCGGCTGTGCTGGGACCGTTCCTGCGGGGGTGCTGCTTCTTACTCCCGCTCTCTTTTTTACTCTCGCTTTCCCCCTTTTTTTAACGGCGCTTGGTCTCCCCCTTACTCTCTTCCCCTCTCCTTTTTACCTTCCCTTTCTCTCTCCTCTGGAGATTCCGCGAGGAACGCGCCGAGCCCTGCCTGCATTTGCGCTCCCTTCGTGGCTGTGATTCTTCCTGCAGAATCGCGGGTGGAAGAGCAGCCTTTTCTTGCGGGGTGCGGGCGGCAAGGCGCCTCGGATTTTCAACTCTGAAATACGCATCCACGGTTCTTGCACTCTTCGCTTACGGTAAAAGGCGGTTCTTGGGTGGTTTGATGCAGAACTGAGTGAAGGAAGGCATTGTTTGTGCTCCCGGGGCCAGGATTTGTAGGGGTGGGGTGGTCAAAGAGCCAGGAGTGTTCTCATGGGTAGCGCGTAAAGGATGGTTAGAGCGGTGTGAGATGACACGGCTGAAATTCAGGCAGTTGGTCTGCAGTGGGCATGATCCAGGGGTGCAGGGATTGGAAATTTTGAGGCTAAAAGTGGCCCATATAATTTCCAGTTCGATCTCTTTTCCTGAGGAAGGGGATATGCATGAGAACATGGTGCTGGGCGCTGAATTGCACATCGTGGTTTTTTCTTTCCTTTTTGTGTTTCACGTGGGTCTTCTGTAGATATATTCTTTGGTGGAACATCTTGAACTCAATATTGTAAAGGAATGACCGTTTCTTCGCGTTGCCCTGATTATTTGGGTTAGATAGGTATATTACTGGAAATTAGCAATATTTCCAGGAGAAGGAACGCGGCTGTAAATATTTTATTTAATAGTTTTATTTTTTGTGCAATGAGGCACCTGGCCTACTTGGTGTCTCATCCTAAAGAGGTCTCTGCTCAGACAAGACAAGAAACTGCTTTTGAAGGGACGGGAAACAGGACATGATCTCATTTGTCCATTATGAGAAACAAAAGGATTGACCTTAAATACTGACTGCCAGGAGCTCCGTGTGGCTGTGAGGGTTTTTTTTTTAATTCTATAGTCTAGAGAATTTTGCTTCTGCATTAATTTTGTGGCGTTTGGTGCAAGTCTGCAACCATTTTCTTGAGAATAAAGAATCTCAGAGTTTTGGGAGTTGCTTGAACTGGATGAATGTTCAGTGGAAAGGTGGTTTGGTGTTGTGGGCTTGAGAGGTCGCTCTTTAAACTGAAGTGAAAGCTTGGTTCTCTCTTAGGCCGCTGCTTGGAGACCAGGATTGAGACTCTGCCACCTCAAACTCTGCCTTGGTGTGTGGATACGTTCCTTGTATGAAGTTCTTGGCTTTTGTAGATAATAGCCCATGAAATACATATAACTCAATATACAGTTGCTTCTGTGAGTCTTGGTAATATAAATATTCTGTGTCTTGGCAGCTTAGTAGCAATTTATAATATCTTTGCTCTCATTTAGACTTTCCATAATGGGAACCCTGGCTTTTTGTAGAGCAGAACAGCTACATCAGTGTCCAGTTTTAACTTGAGCTCCTGATCCAAGTAGCCTGCATATTCATGGGGTGCACCTTCCATAGGTCCTGCTTCCCTAGGGAGAGCGAAACAGGCCCCAGTGAGCAAGGGAGAGATGATGCAATTCCAGAGGGAGCTCCCATGTGGGTTTGGGGCTGTCTGAATGAATGCTGGATGGTAGTTAAGAGAAAGAATGGAAGTCAAAGCAGAATTCTGTTCTGTGGGGTCGACTTCAGCCAGGTGTCCTGCAGTACTGGGAATACAATTTCTTTGTTCCAGGCTGATTTCAAGGCTAAGGAATGGCAGGGATGTGAGAGTGGAGAGAGGGTAGAAAGCAGAGTCTAAATACCATATAAGGGGTGATATGGAGAGGAGAATGAGGAGAAAAAAATCTTGCAGAAGAATTAAAGCCTTGCACAGTGCTCTTGTAGAGGAGTAAACCCTTGTGTAGTGGACTGGGGATGTGAGAGATGGAAAAACACTTCCTTTGGCTGAGGTCTTCAGAGACTCCTACAGTAGTGGAGGGTTTGAGGGGGAAAAATTCCACCAACATGAAAATGCAGCACCTTCCTACTAGTTAAGGGTGGATGTGCTTGTAATGACGGGCTTGCTTGTGGTGTTTTACTGGTAGAACCAGTTCGTCTTCTGTAGGAAATCTTTCCTTTGCTCGGCTTCATGCTCTCATTGGTGTTTGGGTTTTACAAAAGCCTGTAGAAGTTTACGGGTGAAAGTAGTGTAAAAATAAAAGCTGAAATCCCTGTGAGGAGGTGGGAGAAAATAATACTCTGAGTATCAGTGAAATGAAAATGGAGTGCACAGGAGTCTTAAAAAATGCATCAAGAGCAGAGGAAGATGAAGTCCTAATAAAAATCAGATGAAGACAGCTTTTATGTCTATGAAGAACAGGCTAACAGAAATAGACTGTTTTTATTACAAATGCCTCAGCCATTACATAACATTCTAAGTAAATGCTAACGAGCTTGTCTGTTACAGATTGCCAACACATACTAAAGGGAGAAACTGTTTAACATTCACATTGTTCATGGTTTAAATTATCTGACACTGTCTTGATTAACGGGAAAATTAGAGTGCAGAATCAACCTTGCATGTCTTCAGTCTGAAGGATGATGGTGATAAATTTTAACTGATATGTATTTGAAAATAGCGTGGACTTCATTTTCAGGGTCTTCCAGCATCAGAGACAGGAATGGCTGCACTTCATATTCAGCTACAACAAATGCACAAGTACTGCCTGAGGAACTTGGGCATCACCCAGTCCTGGGTAACTGAGAGAAGAGGGTCTCTTAAATACCAATTTAATCAATGTACAGCTGATAACTAAGTGAAATGGCAGCCTTACTCTGATTTTACTATAAGTTGGGCTGTAAATTGTACTTTGGCAATGACTAGGCTGCCCATTTTTTGCTGCACTGCTTGCTTAAGTTAGCAGATCAAACTTTCTGTGCTTAGAAAAGCAGCCCTTTACAGGCTGTCCTCATGAAATCGTGTAAACCTCTACACCTTGGTTTGAAATTCGTATTTTGTAAGCATGTGACCGTTGCTAGATTTTGTTTATAAATTTTAACTTAAAATTTCAATGTACAGCCGTAATTCTGAGGAATGTTTGCAGGAGTAATGATTTAAGATGTACTTAAACTGATTAGAACCTTTAGCTAAGGTGGAAGTGCAGCAACATTTGCCTTTTGTTTGAGAAGCAAATAATTTCCTCCCAGTTAAAGACCTGATATTGCCTTAGGACTTCTGTTTCAAACTCACCAAATATTCCACTGAAGGATCGCAGTCTTAATATCAGTGAATTGATCCTTTATTTTGAAAAAAAAAAAAATGAATACTCATTTACAGGGCTTGGTTTTTTAGTCACCTATGGGACAGTCTGTGCTTTGTATAGGTGCACAGCAGAAGTCCTCTAATGAAAAGGAACAAGAACATTTTCCCTTGACAATGCAAATCAAATAAGAGAGATGTATTTTAGCAAGAAAAGCTTGCCTTTGGCTTATGGCAATTCTAAGTGGTTGCTTTTGCTGGAGTCACCTTGGTTAAGAGATGTTTTTCATGCCACAGATGCTGCTACCAGCATGGACAGAGCTTTGTAGGACACCCAGAGCTTTGGATAACAAAAAATTCCTTGATAAGTATTTTGATAATGTGTTGAGCCTGAATTATTTACTGCATCTTGAAAGCAAAGTGTCAAGGGACGTGTAGGGTTTTTTTTATCTGAGCAGAATAAACAGAGAGCCAAGAGCAAGTGAAGATGTTAAACCTCATCTGCAGCCATTTGGCAGATGCAAGTTAACTTCCATGGAAAATGGATTCTATAGTGCTGAGAGACAGATGCATAAAGCTGGCTATGCTGATAAGGCTTTTTAAATTTAGCTTCTCATCTTCTTTTTTTTCCATTTTTTTGTGGTCAAATCCAGTTTAAAGCAGAGATCTAAAGTCGACCCTTACTGTAATTAACCAGTGTTGTCCAGAGCTGTTGTCAGTGTGATGTTGGCAGCTGCATCTCTTCCACGCTGAGCATTCTTCGGTGAACAGGGAGATGTGTCTGTTCCAAGAAATTAGTGAGTCAGAGGGAAAAGCATGTAACCAGAGATCCAGAGGATCATGGACAGCAGGTAAAGGAGACTGTGAGTGGCTGTGAGCTCTCTCCAAGCTTGACCAGACCAGGGAACAAAATTGTACCACCTTTATGGAATGTAATTTTTTGCTGGTGCTGTCAGTGTGATACATGCTGGAGCATTTGGCAGCCCAGACTCTCACTACCACAGTGGGAGTATCTTAAAAACCTGCAAAATATGCTGTAACATCTCTTTAATACAGAGAAGAAATTTGTTTATTTTTGATGTACATGAGTCAGCTTACGAATGTGATAGGAGTAACAGGCAGCAAAGAATTTGGGCAAGGTGGGAAGTCTTGAACATGGTGACAAGTAGCTTAAGTCATTACACAGCTGATTAGAGTAACTGTTTTGAACTTTTTTTTATAATGGTGAGGTTGTTCAAGATTCTACAAAACTGTTTGTTCTGTAGGTTCCTACTGTTGAGTGCGTCCATCTTCAGGTTGGACCCTTCAACAGCAAAAATACCTTGAGAGGATGAACAGAAAAGAATTGGAGGGAAAAAAACAGGCAAATAGGGGATTAAATCTGGCACATGTGTTCTAAAGAAGAGCGGAAATCCTTAAGGATGTAGCCCTAGAGTGGTTCTTGTGCACTGTCAAAGTATTCTGAAGGAGCTCATGAACAAAAGGAGCTTGCCTAAACATTATTTCAAAGCAACTTCTAACAAATTTCCAAACTAAAACTGATCAGATGTAATTTTATTCTTATTTAAGGATTAACTTAGGAATAGTGGCTTTGGAAAAACAAGTTACATTTAAAAAAATTTTACTTATTTGCAGTTGAGGTCAGGGATACTTTAAAGATAAAGAAAAGCATGGTGAGAAATCTACTGCTCAGTGTTGTATTTCCTGGGGAAGAACACTGAAAAAAGGTGTCACTTCCTCTGTGAAAAAATAATTATTATTTCAGTGAGGCTTGGAAATTGTGATAAAGGAACAGGAAATGGAAGTTTTGAAAGAGATTGAGTTAATCCCTGCAAAGAAGTGGTTTAACTTTTTTCTCCTAATCTGTCCTGCTCTCTCCCACTGTCCAAGTCTACATGGTGTGGGTGGGAAGGGTTGAAAATGTGCCTCCAGCTCAGTGAGGGTTTGTAAAAAAGGGGCTTTTGCTGTAAGTATTAAAGTGAAAGGGAAAAATGAAACAGTGGAAAGATGAGTATTGGCTATAAATGGCTGCAACTTCTGCTCATCTGTTGGGAATCTGGTCTTTTTTTGTGTACCTATTGATTTTCTTTCATCAGCTTCCTAAAAGGAAGTGTTTTACAGCAACTTATGGGGACAGACTTCAGGAGTCACTCCTGCTCACCTCAGCTCGTGAGGTAACTTTCCCCTGCCAGTGCCTGCAGAGGAGCAGATCCTGAGCACTGCTCAGCCTGCCCTGTAGTCAGGTGTGTCAGCAGTTGTGAGGCTGCTGCTGCTGTAGCCCCACCGTGTATTTGTCTTTTGTCCCCCTTTTCTCAGCCTGACACAGCAACCACTGCTCAGGATGCCACCAAGAATAACACTCCCCGTGTCACTTTGTGTGTGGGGAGAAGGGGTTCGCTGATATTTTTGCCTTTCCAGGCTTCTGCTGGATGGTGTGGTTCAGTTGAGCAAGAAACAAAGTGGTGCTTGTGACAGTCTGCTGAGTGTGTTTGTAATTTTTTAAGGGATTGTTTGTAATCCTAACTATTAACAGATGCCTTTACAGAGAGCTGCTGTGGTCTGGATAAACCGATCTAAATTAGCTATTAAGAAGCCTGGTGAGTAGTTGTAAATTTTTCAGTTCAAAATCCTTCTGATAGGTAAGACAGGTCGTGGTAAGTCTTCTGTATTCAGAGAAAAGTGCTGCCTACCAGGCTGCTGTTTGAATCCTGCACTTTGATAGCAGGTACACAGCTTGTTTCTGCAAGAATTTGCCTTAATTTATTCCCTTACCTTGTGCTCAAATGTACAACGCAGTTTCTTGAGCTTTGAAGTTTTCTCATTCTTCCAAATAATAGAAATTTCTTTAATAAATGGTTTTGCAAATCTTAAAAATATATCTCATTTGGCATCTGCAAGTTGAAAAGCTAATTGGGCGAAAGCACTTACATTGTTCTGTTCCCAGAAATAATGAGAACACATATCATTATGATGCTCTCTTTAATTCTATAGAAACTGTTTGAGAGTTTTTTTCTGGCCCTGGTTTCCTTCCAGAGCTTCAAAACTCATGCCTCAATTAGAAATTTGAAAGTTTCTTAACCAACTGCATGAAACGGGAAAATCAAAAATCTGTCTGGCAAAAAATTTGCTTAATGTTTGGTGTCAGGGAAGTCAGAAAAGACTTGTAAAGACATTGTCAGACTAAGAAGAAATAAAATAGCCTGCTCTAAAAGTAACCTGCAGAGAAATCTGTGATGTTAAATTTTCAGAAAAGAAGAGATTTTTAGTTGCAATATGTTTGGTAATCTAGTGAAACATCTAAATTACAATTTGTGTCTGAGGATTGCCTGCACATGGCCCGAATAGCTGTGTTGGGTTGGTGCATTGGCTTTGTCCAGTGGTTCTGCCTTAGGTGGGACACTCGCCATCAGTCTCTTTACTGCAATGTCTTGAAAAATCCTTTCTGGCAAAGAAACTCAGATAATTTGCAAAGGGCTGACACTTGAGGGAATGCTTCTAATACAGGTATTGATAGTTACTCCTCATTTGCACTCGAGCTGTAGTTGTGGTATTAAGTTTCTCTGCACTGGTCTGGTTCATGTGGAATGAATGAGAAAATGAACTGGACACTTGCAGTACCAGTGAAGGCTGTGCTGGATTTCCCTGGTCACTATATTCCTCTGTGGTATTCTCATCCTATAGTTAGAAGTCTTTCTGGCCTTCAGAAGCTTTTTATTCATGTGTCAGTGAGAAATAAGATCTGTTTTGCACTGCTGCCTTGCTGTTCCTCAACCCAAACTGGGAATTGCTCTGAAAAGAACTGGACAAATCCGATCATCATTACGCTTAGAATCTGCAAGTAGACATGTGAGAATTGTTTCATTAAACATGATTCCACGTCACCTCCATAAGCAGTGGGAAGCTCTCTGGGACAAATGCAGCCTTACAAAACTGTGCCTGTACAGACAGAAGAAGATATGCTGGAGTGCTAAGGCTGGTGTGCCTCTAGCAGGATCAGTCTGGACCATTCCAGGAGAAGGAAACCTGCTGAACCGAGGTGCATTTGGTCTAGTAGCACATCCAGGGTTTCTATCCTCATGATTTTGTGATGCCTGTGCAATCAGGTTCACAACTTCAACCTTTAAGTCCCTTTGCTTTAGTATTTGATTGTATGCAAATTCCATCAGTCTGTTAGCCTAAAGAACTATTCCTCATGCTGCAAAGAAGTTTGAAAAAAAATTACCAAAGTCAATTTTCTAAACTCAGAAACCAAATCAAAACCGCTTCTATATAGGTCTTTTAAGTTAGTCATCAGGGTTTTTTTTTTTTTTTTTTTGCTAAGGACTTGAGCCTTAAGGCTGAGTCTGACCATCATGTATTTCACTTCTTCAGGGTACTTGACTACTAGAGTAGGATTTTTGTAGGAGTCTTACTTGCTTAAAAGTGCTGCCGCTAGAGGTGGCAGATGCTGGGTTTTCAGTTCAGAGTAGTAGCAGAGCTTTTGTTAAAACTCTCTGGTGATACTTGTACCATTTTGCATTATCTAACCTCTGGAAATTCAAAGAATTACCAGGCACAAAATTCACTGAAGGGAGTTTCTTAATTTGACCTTGTTTGATACTCCACTTTGAAAACCGATTTTTTTAAAATCAATTTCTATTTTAAATGTAAAGTTATCATTAAAATACAAATAGTAGTATTTAATTATAAAGCTAAAGCAGGCAGGGGTATTATATCTTCTCCATGTGCAGTAGTTAAGAACTGAATAAAAATTTTAGGGAGGAACTTCCTAATTTCAGCATTTTGTTTTAAGAATAGCTATATTTATGCCTGAGTGCATCTCTAAATTATCTCCTTAGCTCTCCATAAAAGGCAGAAGTAAATATAAGAGGTATCTTGATGAACAGCTTCCCTTATCCAGTAGACAGCTGGAGACCAAGATCAGGCCATTGGTGTAAAACATGGGAAGAAAGAGACAAACATTGAAAGCTTTGAATTCCTGGGTAATTGCATTGTTCTAGGTAATATTTAGGTAGTATTTGTCAGGATACTGAAGAGCTTTATTTGATGCTCTGAATATAAACATGCAAAAAATTGACTAAATGAAATTAAAACGGCTTTATTTTCCCCCAAGAGTTCTTAAATAGCTACACTGGCATCATTCTGCCTTGGGAGGGGATGGAACCAGAATCTCTCAGTTACCTGAGGTCACCTAAAAAGGAGGTTTCCTAAGCAGTAGAAATACCAGAAATGATCTTAGCTGAAAGAAAGCAGCTGTGTGACCCATGAAAATACTCAGTGCATTTTTGACAGTTTTATTGCCAGTGTGAGTTTAACCTGTCTGTGGCTTTTTAATCCCTTGTTATGTGGACACATTTAAGTCATGCTGATTCTGATTGATCTTACTGATAAAGCTTCTTTTGGCAAGACTGTTCCACAGGAATATGATTTCTGTGAAATATTCGTGTACATACAGTTAAATATATACTAAAATCTATGGATAGAGACAAATTTGAGGTTTGCTGTACTTAGATCTATGGGTTTTAAATTATTTTTTCTTTTGTTCTCAAGGAAAAAAAACCTGACAGATTTTTTTTTCTGCAAAATGCATCTTAAATTTTGGTTAGTGCCATGTTAGTCTTAAAATGCTCCTTAACAAAAATTCCCAGAGCTATTGTGGTTTGTTGCTGGTTTTCCTGTTGGAAAGCTGGGGTTTAGGTGATTTGTATTTCTCCCCAAAATCAGTCCAACAAGCTGCCTTGCAGGCTTCTGAGGCAGCAGATCTGCTTGCTCCATAGATTGCTAGTTCAAAGTAACATATGCTTTGTGGTGAAGTTAGCTTCTGAGTAGACTTTTTTTTGTGGGTGGCTAATTTGGGTTGTTTTTCATTGCTTAGCTTAGTAGCTCTGTTTGGACTGTTGTTGGATGTCTGTTAGAATTGATGCAGACATATTTGTAGATGCTCATTTCTGGCATCCACAAACTCCATTTTTATAGATGCATCTGTGGGGATAATGCCCTAGAATGTCTGTCTTGTGTCATGGTGTATTTTCCACTTAACATGCTCAGTTTTGGTACTGTTTTGGAAAGATTTTCCTAGGCTTTAAAGAGGAGTTATTTGAAGAATGATTGAACTAGCAAAGCCTGCTTTGCTGCAGCTTTGTCTCAGGATGGACTGTCTTGGTTCTGAAGAGCCAAACTAATTTTGATTTTTTTTCCATTTGGTGGCTATTAAGTCCTCTGTAGATTCTGCCCATCCTACAGTTCTCCCACTGAGGTGATGGGTACAGAAGAGATGGTGATTAAAGGGTTTTCTTATCCTACTTGGCTGCCAATCTCCATGGATTTTATAGAGTCCATGCAGTCAGTGCTTTGTACCCTCTTTCAAGCTGTGCTGGAGGCCAGTGAGCTCAAAATCCAGAGATGGAAAAGTGTATTAGTGAGACTTTCTAAGGAAATAAAATTTGTTTAGGTCTTGTTCAAGAATGAATTGTACAGAGATCTACCCAAGTACTCTTTAAAGATTTGAAGAGCTTCTATTCTTGTAGTTCATAGAGCTGTGATGGAGGTACATGAAAAACAAGCTTGGAGTCCCCAGAGTTTTTGTGCGATTTTCAGCCTGCTTAGCAGCAGTCTGCTTGATAATGAACCTTGCTGCAAGTGCCTCTTGGAGGGAAGGGAAATCCTGATTTGAGAGCCTATTTTAGATACTTTGATTTGACTTCTTCGCTACCTAGGTGTTACCAGAGGTTCTCCAATATTGTTTTTGTGTCATACTAAGCTGGTAGTGCTGAAGTTCTTAAGAATTCTTAATAGTGGAATAAATGGCTGAAACTTTTGTTTATTTGTTTTGTTGTTATGTTTTTGTAAATACAAATTTGGGCTAAAAATGTTGGTCCCAGAGTTGAAAGTATAAGGCTATCAAGAAGAGATTGTTGATGTGTGTTGTTTATAAACATCCATGTCAGAGAAGTGAAGTCAGGATGTTTCATTGTAATTCCATTTTTTTTGTGTGTGTGCAACCTTCTCTGTGCAAAACCACGTCCAAACCCCACGTATTCAGTAATTATACAGTATGTTGGAGCGTCCTTTTAAAATAATAGGATTCCTTGAGATTGGGTTACAAAAAGCACTAAAAAGGCTTTTCTTAGGTTCCAAGTACTTTGACTCCAGTATCCTCTGTTTTAAATTGGCATTCTAGTTCTGTAATTGATTTAAGTTGATCTCTTTTCTGAAGATCACACAGTTTTTGAAAAATTAGTATCTAGCTGTAGATAATGTTTATGTTTTGCAGTAGTGGGCAGTTTCTTCAGTTTTAGAATCTAAATATGCCATACTTATGGTTGAAATGAAATCTTTTTGTCTGAAATTTTTAATGGCACATTTTTGTGTACAGTGAATTTTTTTTTTTAATTGCTAACCCTGATTTGGGAGCATCTGCCTCTAAAACCAATGAAATATGTTGTAAAAAGGTTTAATTTCTTTTTTCTTTCTTTTTTTTAGTAGTTGTATTTGGTTCCAGAAATTACCAGAACCGCATTGTTCAGTGTCCCAGAAACAAAGCTATTGTTAGAAAAGTGAAGTTATGGCTGGATACAAATAACAGATTTGTATATGATGGTTTTTACTCTTTAATTGCTTTTAGTGGGCTTAAAATAGTGTATGAAAATTCTGGATTGGGTTTCTTGGTTTCTCTTTTGAGAGAGGTGCTAATGTGTCCCAGTTACGAATAAACTTTCATGTAGTATTTTTTGTGATGTTTCCTACTTCACAGATGGGCATTTGATGCACTGAGAATTCAGATTTTCAGCTGATTTGAGTCTTGAATGGTGCTTTTTGCCTTAAGTCATTCCAGTGCATCTCTCTCCAAATTTGGCCAAAACACAGCCCTTGGAGTAGAGGTGACAGGGATTAGATATCCTTGCTGCATTGAATAGGAATTGTGGGAGTTATTCCAGTATTTTTAATGTTTTAAGACTTCAGAATTGTGGGAAACTCCTGTACAGGTTACCTGTTCTGATGGAGTGCTTGTAGGCTAAAGAGGTGTGGGGTGGGGGGTTAAGATGAAAGGACTGTATTAAAGCTAACTGTAATACTGCTGAAGAAGTCTTTTGACCCATTACACTAAAAATCAGACCTTTTTTGTCTAGGTAGGGGTTTAAACATGCAGTGTGTAAAATACGGATCGAGGGAGTTTGTCATCTGGTCTGACAAGAATTTAGGAGTTAAGTTATTAAATCTTCTATACTTATTACCACTCAGTCCTCAAAAGTGACCTCAAAATATGTAATATTTTTACCTTGTTTAAGTAAAACTTTTCTGAAGCAGAGGTGGTGCCTTTTCGAGGCTGCAGTTGGCCCTAATGGAACACTATGCAAAGTTTACAGGCATAATAAGTTGTATCATTAAATTCTAAACAAGTCATAGAGATGAGTTCTGAAATGATCAGGAGAGCTAGGAATTTAGTGGAAGAGGCCTGTGTGATATGTGTGGGGTTTTGTTTGCTGGGATTTTACTACTAAAAATATGTTTTTGCAGTCTGGAATCCATTGCATTCAGTTTGTTCTTGTACCAGCTCTAAATGTCTAAGAGGGTACAAGAAAATGTTCCTTAACAGAGACCAGGATATTTAGAATTTGTGGCAGCTACTTTGTGTGCTATTTTCTGTACACAAACTTCTGAGTTCCTTGCAGGATCTAAATAACTCAACCAGTTGGAGTCTGAAAAAATAGTTTGGTATAGAAATTACAGTAATAATTTTACCCTAAAATCTTCAAGCAGTGAAGTTCAGTTAACTTATTAAATAACATTGCGGAGCAGCTGGAAGGTAAATGTTTGCTCCAGAATTTTGGGAGCATTGTGCTCTCCGTAGTTGTGCATAATAGTAACTGTAATTACTCAGAATGAACAGCTGACTTGCTTAAATTTCCTGATAGTGCAGTGAACCCTGCCAAGTGCCGTTATGGCTTATGCTGTTCCTGTCCTTCTGTTGGCTGTCACTGTGCTTACTTAGCTTGGAAAGTGCTTCTGACATCTTGTGTATGTTTTCAGCGGTGCACACTGCTGCCTCGTGTTACAGCACACAGCCTAAACCCAGGGCACAGCAGCACTTCACCTGTAAGAATTTGACTATAATAAGAAAATATGGAAATATTGTGCAAATTGGGAATCACCTGGGGAGGAAAGTGCTCGCCAGTGTGTTGTATGCACAAGTTCAGTGTGTCCTGGGCTGAAACACCTCGGGTGGTTCTGTACAGAGGGAGTGGTTCCAGTGCTTAAGTATAGGTATAGGTACACAACTGAAGTTTGGATGAAAAGTCAGAGGCTTGGAGCTGGATAGTTTCACATGGCTCAAAATAATGCAGCTATCTCTTCATAAATGTTGTCAGATGGCGCTGAGTGCTTGTTTAATGTGTGCCTCGGCAGGATGTTTGTCGAAGGCCGCATGGGCTCTTCAGAGGGAGGATTTGTCATCCCTGGCTTGAGTACCTGGTCTAAAGTCTAATTTTGCAAGAACATCTTCTTTGGCAACTAGTATCAGGTCTAAATGTACTTTAATATATATATTATATATTGTTGAATATATTGACCTGCCTAACTGAAGTTGTTTTGTGCAAGTCGGATTACTGAGGAATGTGCAGTTCTAATCACTGTAAAACATTCAGTTTATTTTTCTATTTATTATAAGTTGGGGAAAACCTGTCAAGCAGAATGAATTCTAATAGTATGAAAGGCATAGAGCTCAGTTGTAATGAGCAGACTAATTTTTGTAAATTAAACATAGAAAGGTATATTTGGATGACGTGTTCACTGTCCTCTGTTCTTGAAGCTGTCAAATGTTCTAGAAAGCAGTTGTTACAATGAAGGTCTGCTGAAGTATGAAATCTGTATTGCTCTGTAAGGAAGAGTGTTATGATTAAGATTTTGCGTGTTTCATCTGTACCAGAGGTGGAGGCTTTGGAAAATGTGACAAAAGATTATCTTAAACTGCCCTCAAACTGCTTTCTGCTGTTGGGCATGTCGTGGGGCTTTGCTGCTGTTGAGAATTTGGGGGGTAAAAAATGACCCAAGTCATCTTTTTTTTGTTTGTTTTGTTTGCCACTTTCTAGATTATTCACCATTGTGAATCTACTTCTTGTTTACAAACTCCTTGGCTGGGATCAGACTTGGGCCAAAAATTACAATTCTGGATGAGTTGTTTGCACTTGAAAGAAGGTATGAGTGTAGTGATTGTAGAGTATGACTTGATACAGTTACAGGCTCACCTGAAAGCTAGTTTGGCACCCTTTGCTCCTGGCAATTATCTGCCCAGTACCTTCTCTGATGCTCCAGGATGATTGTGGTGGACTCTTTATCATAAATACATGATCTAGACTCCAGCCACAGACTTGGCTGCTAGGCCATCCCTCATCTATCCAAAAAAACTATACTGAGGCTGCAAGGTTTCACTAGAAGCTAAAGCTCACTACTCAAATACCTTTACAGGAAAAAATTCACCCACTCTGATACTTGAATTTAAGCAAGCTTATCTTTGGAGTTATCAGCTGAGCAAATTTCAAGCAACCATTCACTCTTCAGGCTGCCTCAATACTTACTTGCAGTTGAACATGTCAAGCTTTGCCCATCAGTATTATTCATGGTCAGACTACTGCTTTCAGCCTGTCTGGAGACCGGAATCCAGGCAGACTCGTTTATCAGTCTGAGTCTAGATCAGACATGAGGCTCTGCATTGGCCTTTTCTTCTGTAAGGAGACTCAGTTTGCCATAAGGCGTTCAGTAAAATATCTGTGAAAGAACCTGGCAGACTCTGTCCATTCAACTCTACTGTTCCTCTCTGTTCCCAGCCTTCTACTTAGGATAAAGAGTCCACCACAGTCATCCTGGAGCATCGGAGAAGGTATTGGGCAGTAACTGCCAGGAGCACAGGGTGGCAAACCAACTTTCAGGTGATCCTTTAAGTGTATCGAGTCACACACCACAGTCACCATGCTCACATGCTCTTTCAAGTGCAAACAGCTCATCCAGCCTGGGTCTGTTTTGCTCGATGGGCTGGGTTCACCCTGCTCCCGTCCTGCATTTTGTATTTTTGGATGACACATAGAATAACTGTTGGTGCAACACTCGCTGTTGAAATAGCCAAATGCTGACTAATCTGGAAGAAGAATCTGGGAGTTGCTGTCTTTTTCTGAGGGAAGAAAGTAGTTCTTTAGCCGTGTATGTGACCCCATACAAGGCTGGCGATTGTCGCCTTTGCAGCAGTCTGCATGGATTGTAGTAGAATAGCTTCTGGCCCAAGTTATGCTGAAGCTGAACCATCCCAAGGTTATTTGCCATCTTAACTGCTCTTCAATCATAGCTTGTAAATTGAGGTAGAAGGCAGAAAAGGATGGGAATGTTATACCTATATAAATGAAATTTGCATGGTCTTTTGACAGTACTAAATGTCTGTTATGACCAAATAAGTGCTTTGTTCTTTAGACTGCTTGTCCTTGCAGACTCTTCTTAATCCATGAACACCTTGCATGTGAGTCAAGTTCCCTTTGAAGATCTGCAGCTCTGAGTTTGACATGGGAGTTTGATCACTGAAGGGTTTGAACAGAATGTCTTGCTTCTTGCTGCCTTTTAGAATGAAACACAAGTCTTTGAGCATATATAACTCTTCTGGAATTCATATAGAAATAGATAAAAAATTGTTGTTGTAAAGAGATTTTTGGCTGGTAAGAGAAATCAACTTGTATAATGTTCTGTTTGAGTGAATGCTCACTTGTGTTCCTGCCTGGTGATGAGCAGCAACTCTGCAAGTTTGTTCCAAGAACTGCTAGAGAAGTACCACAGTTAATTACTAGGTTCTTTTTCTCAGGGCCTGTTATTCTGGGGCAAGGAGGGAGGGGGGAGAGAAATGACCTGTTCCAACAGCCCTGTAATTTACTGCTGCAGGAAGAATAGTGTAACTCTTGGTTTAAGGAATTCTCACTCTCCCTATCTGAGCATACTGTGTTCTGGTTTTGACACAAAAAAATTCTTACTTTGTGTATTTAGTGTCTCCGGCTGCTGTGTTCGTGATGGTTTTAATTGGGGAGAATAAAAAGCAAATTCCAGAAATACTGTACTGCAGTAACTGTTAGTTGTGTCTCAGTTCTTGGCTTCAGGAGTGGGTTAGGTCATTGAGCTTCCCCAGTGGGGAAAGAGCTGCTGGTGGAAATTCTGTGTGTTTGTGGGGTTTGGGACTGGGGTTTTATTATTCATTTTCTAGTGAAATCATGGACTGTATTTACCACTTTAGCAGTGTTTGATGTTAATTAAATGCTGACCCTCCTGATTTTGTGACATTCATATTGAAGAGGTAGAACTGCTTCAAAATTCCTGGTGTTGCATAAGGATAACGTTTCTGGAGTTAATGCATTCCTTGGCATCCTGCAGAATGCTTAAATGAAACAATGCTAATGGTGTTAAATATACTGTCCACTTCTGCACTGTGAACTCTGACTTAAGTGTTGGCTTCTGTTCAAATTGCTTTACTTTTCTGTTGTTTTTCTTTACAAGCAGATTTTGAGGAGTGAACAGGAGGTACCAGACTCGATGAGTTTCCAGCGAAATGTCGGAAAAGTCAGGCCAGAGTACAAAAGCAAAGGATGGAAAAACAAAGTATGCAACACTCAGTCTGTTTAATACTTACAAGGGAAAGTCACTGGAAACTCAGAAAACCACAGGTGAGTAAGCTCTCTTGAGAGTTGCATTCTTTCAGTTTCATCATTACTGCAATGCTAATTAAGAGTGCAGAGTATATGAGCACTTAACCACAGCATGGTTTTTCATAACTGCTTGGTGCAGCAGTGAAGTGGAAGAATTGTGGAAGGCAGCATTCATTAGTTTCTGCTTAGCTGTAAACAGGAATGTCAGTTCAGAGACAGCATTTGCCGTCTAGTAGGAAGTAGAATGTGCCATTCCCCAGCTGTGCATTTTCTGCATTAACATTTACCATGCTGGAAGTGTTTAATTAAGGAAAAGGCAATGCTCACTTCCAGCTCAGGGACTTTGATTTTTGGACAGATGCTGGATAAAATTTAGACTGGTATTTCAAATAAGGTGGCTGTGAACCTGCTTTTTCATGAGTCATTGTATGGAGAACCAGGGGGAAGTGATGTTCTGAAGGTTTTGAACTTGACAGAGTTGCCTAAATTGTGTGTAAAAGAGAAAGTGTGCCCAAGCTTGTTGAAGTTTGCTACAATATTATTTTTAGAGGTTGAAACTGAGCTGTTCATTATGATATAGCTTACCCAGGGCAATAACTTGTGCTTGTTCCCTGAGTTGGTTACTTGGTAGGTTGAATGTCCTGTGGGGTGCATTAGCTTCGTACTTGTGGTCTGGAGTAAATACAGTTTATAGGAATTTTGCAAGGGCAGCACCTGCCAGCTGAAATTTGCAGCAAAAAGAAGTGGGCTGGGCCCATAGGAGTATTCCTGGACTCATCAATGTACATTAAGCTCCAAAAGAGCAAGAGAATAATGCTTGACATTAACATCATAGAGTAAATGGCTTCTTTAGCTTTCTATCACTGATTATTATGTATAAAGGTGGGGCCATATGTCCTTTTTAATCTCTGGAATAGGCTAACCATAATGACTCACCACTCAAAAAGTTAGCATCCAGATTTTCTCAAACCAAGTGTTTTCAATTCACTTTTTTAAATACTAAATTCTGAAGCATTTTAAATTTTTAATTACTAACACTCTTACATTTTTCTGTCTTTCTTACAAAACGTTTTTATGTAGCTCTGCCTAAGCAGAGTCATTAATTTGCACTTTCTGTTCTGGGATGCAGTTGCCGCACGCCATGGATTGCAGAGTCTTGGAAAAGTTGCTATTTCCAGGAGGATGCCTCCCCCAGCTAATCTGCCCAGCCTCAAAGCAGAGAACAAAGGCAACGACCCCAATGTGAACATTGTGCCTAAAGACGGCACAGGATGGGCTTCAAAACAAGAACAGCATGAAGAGGAGAAGTAAGTGAGCACTGAGCTCTGGCTTCATTTGCTGGGCCATTTCTCTCAGGTTTGCCCCAAACTTGGGATTGGCGGGACCTGGGAAGAAATTGGCTACACTGGAGTGTTCTCGATGTAGCTACCAAAGAGGAAATAGCACCACTATTAATTTTTATGAGGAAGGATCTTGCTAGTAGAGGGATAGTTAAAAAAAAAAAAACCTTGCACAAAAAAACCCCTCCTCACATTTCAGTTGGAAATGGTCTGCTTTCATAAATTCCATATGAGGGAAAGAACATTTCCATGGACAGGTAAGTTTTGATGTCTGCTGACAGGAAATACTACACCACGTTTTTGTAAGATCACCTTAAATAAAACTCTCTTGAAACCCCAAGGGACACAGCAGGAAAATTAATAGCTTGCAAGTTCATGAGAGTATGCAAAAATCTGATTAATTGTGCTTTGTGCTGATGTATGGCAGAGAAGACTGAAAAATTCTGTTTGCATGTGTTTGTTTAAATCTCTGCTTTATTTTCTAATGGTTCTTAATATTTGCATTTTTTTGGCTAGAATGCCATAAGTTCTACAGACTTTCAATTATTTTTTTTTTTTTATCTTAAGCACTACACTATTGTTCCAGACTCCTCCAATATGTGATATAAACAAGACAGAAGTTGTGGCAATGTTGATGCACTGTTTGTTGTATACTTTGTATGATACAAATTTCCCATGCTCAGTGCAGTTTTGCGTGCTAGATTTGCTTTATGTTTGTAGAGCTAAAGAAAATAGAATGAAAGGATCATAGAGCCGTAGAATATGCTGAGTTGGAAGGGACCCATAAGGGTCATCAAGTCCAACTCCTGGCCCTGCACAGGAAGAAACTAAATAGAAACTGAAACTTTTAAGATTCTAATTAGAAAGTATTGTAAAGCAGTTCTTTCTTGCCATATAAGCTTAAAATAGGATGTGATTATCCCTGCATAAGTAGAAGCAAGGTTTAAGTGTTAATTCTTTTCATACGAATTGTTCTGAAAAACACTGGGATTTAGGGACAGTGGTTGTATATTCCTAGTGCTTGTGAAAGCAAAAGATGAGGTTTAAAGGTTTCCTTCCCCATCTTTCTCTCCCTTTATTTCCCTTTGTATATGTTCCTACATTTAAATACCGATTTTTGACATCTCTCTAAAAAGCTGTTAGACTTCAGGAATATAGTGTTGTGTTTAGCCTTTTATTTTAAACCCCAGCTTCACAGTTTTCTGCCCTGTGTTTTGTTTGGTACTTTAACATCTCCCAGTACTTCAAGGTCACTTACACTTTGCCCTGATAAAACTGTGTTGAGCTGGTAGCTTGTTTGACTAAAACAGGCCTTTGCATGGGCATGTGTTAGAAGATGCCAGTAGTTGATGTTCTGTTTACAAACAAATAAGTAGCTGTCCCTTATCTGCAACTGGAAGTTGTTTTTGTTTTCATCTGTATTACTCTGAGAAAGGCCTGAGAGTCCACATATAAGTAAAACTAATGGAGGAGAGATTCGTTCCAAGGAACAGGTGTGTATGCCAGGCCATGAGGAAATTAAATTCTCATAAATTTGGGTCATCTGATGTGTTTGCTCAGATCTTAAGATAATTTGTGTGACTACTGCTGTGTTTGTAATATTTCAGTGTGCTTGAAATGCTGCAGTTTACATGTGAAGTGTTTTATTGTTCCTCTCAAAAGTGTTGCAGATAAAGGTTACATCTTGATAACAGTTTGCTTTAGTTTATTGTCTTTTCTCTTGTATCATTGCATTGGAATTCACATGAATGTGTTGTTCCCTATAATTATGAAAATTAATTATTTTACTGCTTTCTCGAGTTGTCACTCATTCTGTGGGTATTGCCTCAGTCCCTGGATAGTGCAGGCTGTTGTATATTGATTTGACTAATTCAGCTGAATTCTTTCCTTCATCCATATTTGCAGGGCAGTACTTGGATAACTAAAATTCTAAATGGGCTTGTATTTGAAACAGGAGAAATGCAAGGAGTAGTTTCTTTAACTACTTCTTGTTCCTTGTTTCCCTTGTGTCACAAAGTACAGCCGTGTAAATCATAAATTCCTCAAATGTGTAGCCGTAAGAAAATGCAAGTGAAAAACAGAAAGAAATGAGAAAAACTAGGGTTTTTTTCTAGATTGTAATACTCTCTTGGAACATGAAAATTGCATTTAGTTACCCCTATGAGAAGCTTGTGCTTTTATGCCCAGCAGTGATTTTTTAATGGTATTTGGTTCCCTGTCAATTCTGAGAGTTCTGTGTAGTGCTTTGGGTTGATGAGTGCAGAACCCAAATGGAAGTGATTTCTTAGTGGTAGTCCTCAGAAATTTAGGATCACTTTAGGATCTACTTGAAGCATTACATTTACATTGTTTGTTATCAGTTAAGTGACATGATACCACACTCCTCTCTCTTCACTGGTCTAAGAAAGAGATTCTAGACTACAGGATTTGCCCCATAGTTCCTGTTTTATCAAAAGTTCCTACTAAGGAGCTGGAAGGTTAGGCTTAGTTTGTTTAGACACTAATCCTTTGAGTCTTAAGTTACCTGACTGTGCTGATTCAGAAATAGCCTTTATTGAAAGAAATTGAACAATATGACTGAATCTGTAGACTAGAAAGGGCTTGTGTCTGGGGTTTTACACTGGACAAAAAGAGTGCTTGTGCCTCTTCATTGTTAGGATGGTGAGACTGAGACCATTTCATAAGACTTTAAATTCTGGGCTCCAGTTCATGGTACCTGTAGAGTTTTTCATGATGTCTTTAGCTTTCCATACCAGTTTATTTGGTAATTCCTGACATGCATTTGCCTTCCTTCTCTCAGTTCATGGTGGTCTTGAAGTTCTTTCCTCTGTTAACTCCCGAGGCAAGAGAACATTAATCCAAATTATTCCCTTCGATGGTTGTAGATGGATTGGTTTTTTTGATCGTCCAATACACTTCTTTAAAAGCTGTAATTCAGTTCATGCCTGGTTGCATTTTCTGCCCAGCCATTTTCATTCCTCTCCTCTTTGGGAAATGGAATCTTGAAATAATTAGCTAATTTATTCAATTTTTTAACTGTTACTATAACAACTCTTTTTATGTAAGAAAACGCCTTTTGTGAGGAAAAGTTGTTATTGGTTCATCTGCACAGCTCCCTTATTTTATTCCTTTGTTTGCAGTAGCCATCCTGACAATCTTATTCTGTGCTCACCCTCTTATATTCACAAGTAGTTTTCCTCTAATTCCAGACAGCCAGACGTGCCGCAGACACAGCCAAAACCTGCTGTTCCTGCTCCTCCAGAAGCAGCTCCTGTTGCCAAGTCCTGGGCCAACACCAAACCAGGGGGACAAGATGGTGAGTGCTGCTCAGGGTGGAGAGGTTCTTCACTGGCTGCCAGTCTGGGGCTGTGCTGGGAGAGACCCCTACACTCAGCAGTCCCTTGAGGCTTGGCCAGGCCAGTTGGGATTGGGGAAAGTTGTGGAAGCAACATTCCAGGCTGGGAAATGAGCCCATCCCCAGTCACTGAATTTATCGGCAGGTCTGACTGACTTTTACAATGTTGGTGTAGTCACCTCATTTGAATTGACAGGGAAGTGGTGGTGGCAGTGTAACATCTTCAATGTGGCTGTGGTGAGGAGGGCAAACTACAGTCAGTTCTTATAATGCAAACAATTCTGGCTTGGGAAGGAGAGCTGTAAACAGTTGGTAGTCATTCTGATCATAGTTCCTGAACATTTTGTGCAAAGTGTGTGTAGTTTTGCTTCTGTTTAAACATGTGAAACAGCAGTAATTTTCCCTTCATTTTATAAATTCCTTGGTTATTTTAGTATCAAAGTGATAGTGTTTAAGTAGTTTTCTCTCTGGGAAAAACATTAAAGGTGTATTTTGAGGGTTATTTAACATAATTAGATGAAAGGGTGGAAAATTGTTTCCATCAGTGTGACTCTTAGCTGGAGTGTCTTCATTGCAGATGTAATATCAGAACTAAATCTTTGGTAGATTTTTTTAAATGCTTATGGAGTGAGAGGTCACTTAAAATTCCTCTGTCTCCGTTATGATAAATAACCTGCAATGTGTTTTATTCCTTAAGTTTGAGACTTGGAAGCTTTCCATGGCTACAAAATGGAGTTTAGGCTTTCCAGTTGACGAATTGAGTTCTTTCCTGAATAGGGATCTTAAAATAATAAAATATTAGTAGCATGGAGGTAATTTCTTAGCTATTATACGGAGTTTGTTGACATGACATATCTGATGATTTAGGCCTTTTTTGCACTGAAAATTAGAAGTGGCAATTCAAGATTCTCCATTTCTTGCTGCTTAATGTTCATTGTTTTGCTGTCAATTATAGAAACTTTTCTCCTTTAAGCTTTTATAGGATTTCTGTGGAATAAAAAAAAAATTAATTAACACTGATGCAAAGTGATCTGCATAGCAGCCTTCCTGCAGAAGCTGATAAGATCATCTCCATGACACAGGAAATAGTGATTTGGCTCAGTAGCTTCAAAATGCATTTAGCTAATTATTTCATAGTTACCATGGCAGCTTGTGTGCCAAGCCCAGATGGCACCCTCATTTCACTCAATTAATGCAGCACGGGGTTTGCTGTTTCAAGAAGCAGCACTGGATGGGAATTGGCAGCAGCTGCTTGCTGTCCTGGGTTTGAAACCCAGGATCCACCTGTTGTGCTCCTGAGCTGCAGTTGGCTCTCGGAACTTGCAGTTTCTCCAGCTGCCTCATGAGTGTTCCAGCGGTCACTCAGCCTCTTGCTGTTGTAAAACTTGAGTGAGGCAAGGCTAAACCTTTCTCTGATCCTCTTGGTGGCCATGGAGAAGGGAAAGACTTAAGAAATGTAACAGCAGCGTGTATTTTATCAGCTCATGCTTCAGCTAAAAGTTGAAGTAAATTACTGCCAAAATGTCGTTGGATTTTTTAACTTCTTTCTGAACTGCTGGCTGCCAGTCTGGCTGTTTGAGATTTGTAGCTTAAACACAGTCAGGGAGATCTCTGGTGCTGTTCCTTTGCCATTAAAGCATTGTTGTTCACTGTAGACATGAGCAGAAAGCTTTTTTCCAGATTCATAAAACTCAGGAATGTTGCATGCCACGGGATCTCAGAAGAGGCTCCCTTGCCTGGCAGGTCAACTGGTTAGTGGGACTGGTTTTCTTTGCCACTGAGCCAGTCATTGGATTTAGCTGCTTGGGAACAGCAACAGTTCAGTGTCCTTTAAGAAAAAACAAATTATGTAGTATGTGAAGTCAGAATGAAAATTGAAAGAGTTCAAGGAAATTTGTAGACACAGGGATAAATACTGGTATTTGCTGACGTGCCTGTACAGAGCACAGAGTAAGGAATTTACCTTGTGTTTAACTCTTTAAAAAGCCCCAAACAACTAAATAAAAGCCCACTTGGATCCCTGCATTTCATCTTTGTGAATGAATCTTTCAGAGATTGGAGAGAACAGAGGTTTTTCTAGTTGTTTAAAAAAAAAAAAAACATCGTCAGGAACTTGGGCGTTTTGGACACCATATATTCAGATCCTTGTTAGTGAGTTTGCCCTCTCCCGTAATCCATGTAGCCTAATACCACATCCCTTACAGTTGTCAGTAGTAGAGACAGGTACAGGAACAGGCTGGTATTCAGGTTTTGGAATAGAAATCTCCACTCAGATTATTGGTGCTTTGGCATGGGAATGCTGCTGATCTAATAGGTCACTGTACATTATGTGTATGGGGAGGAAATTGGTGCTAAGCAAATGCCAACAAAAACTTCTAATAAGGAAGACAACCTATATATGTGGCTTCCATACCATGTACAACAGAAGTCTTAAATTCCCATCTTTAGTATGATGTCAAGGGTTTTAGAAATCAAAGAATGTTGTTCTGTTATTATTCTCCTAATGTAAAATCTGTGGCCTTTTAAAGTCCTGGAGATTTCTTACTAGAACAGTAATTAATCATAAAAATGTTCGCAATTACAATTTCCCATTTTTGGGTGGACTATAGTTCTAGAGTGAAAAGAAGGAAATCTTTGTCTGGAAGGAGCGGGGAAGAGTTTACAGAGCTGAGGAACTCCAGATACTCCCTGGGTTAAGTCTTGTTCCATTGTCAGTTGTTGCTCTGGATTTTTACTTCTGGATTTTTCTCAGCCTCAACAGCTGTGATAGTTGGTCTGGTAAATTTAACAACTTTGGTAGCAAATGTGAACCCTTTATATTGCCAGTAAATGACTGTGGCTGTAACATTTAAATGTTTAACTTTCTTCTTTTTAAAGCTTTAATGTTCACTTCTGAAGAGCAATCAGGCTTCTGTTGCTTTCTGAACTGTTTTGACTAGAGCAAGTTGTGACTCTGTGAATATCTTGCTGTGTAGGTCCACCTATTCCAATCAATAGTTATTTCCAGCAAGAATTTCCCAGTCTGCCGGCAGCTGGGGATCAGGAAAAGTCAGGCAAAGATAAGGATGCACCTGAAGATGGATCGGGAGCCAACCTACGACCACAGAGTAAGTGTGAGCTACAAATTATTTTGAAATTGGATTGGTTTGTATGGAACTGACTGCTTGTGCCCTGTACAAAAGAAATTGAGGAATATGTTATTTCAATCAGCACACTCCTACACTGAAGAAATGGTTATTGGGGCTTTAATCTGCTTTTCTGTGTTCCTGGTGTGTGGAAAATAGTGTGTTTAATCCTATCACTTCCTATATTCCCAGTCTACTCAGTACTGTAGTTGTGCTCTGAGGAACATTTGTTAGTTGCACAATACTGGCATTTTCTTACTTCAGCTGCTGATGTCACAGCAGGTGAGATACCTATTTAAAGAAGTCTCCTAGAATTAACTAATTACACAAATTGTAATCGGGGCTGGCCTTAAGTGGTTAGTACTCATAAGAGTGGAGGCTGAAAATTCCTGAAGAGGAAGTTCAGTGTACAGGATGCTAGAAGAGTGGATTGTGCCTTGAAAGGCATTGGCATCTTCAGCTCCTGGATGCAGTGCTCTGACCAGCTGGATCTGTTTCAGCAGTGGGGGATTAGATCTGGTGAAAACAACCGTAACAGTGCTGGGTTTACATCTCGCAGCAAAGAAATGTCTGTTTCTTCCCAAGATCCCTTTAATGGGAAGGTATTTGGGATTGTGCTTGTTACCAGTGAAAAACAAGATTCCTTTCTCCCACAAAAGTTTTGTTTTGATGATGTTTGAAGAACTAGAAGTCCTGTCCTGCCCTGTGGCTGGCACTGTTGTGCCAGTGATAGGCACTTTAGAGGGCTTGGGCTCTCAAGGAATCCGTTAACTCCTTTCCTTGTTACAGGCCTTGGTTTTCCTTGATTTGTTTGTCAGGTCTTGCAGACCAAGGCCATGTGCCTGTTTCATGTCTTCTCTTGATTTTGATCTAAAGAATAAGTTTTCAGGAAATAGAGGAGATACCCAGCACCAAATGAGAGCAGCTACGTGTCTGTTCAGCCTCCTGCAGGCAGTTACAATTTTGGTCAGCACTGTGCATGCTATATTAAGCCCTTCTTTCCTGTGTGGCAGCAGAAAGCTAAATGAACTTGGCAAGTAGTCCCCCTTTAGCAGCTGTGCTTCTCAGCACAGATAAGTGCAAGAACTGTAATGGATACTTAGGAGTATAACTAATGGATACTTAGAGTTTAACACTGCTTAAAGGGTTTGTGTCACTAAAGGAACATTATTTACAGCATGTGTCTCTGAATTTTTGTTGATCTCCATTGATCTGAGCCCTGCTGCTAAGTTTCCTCGGTGGGTTTTCTTGTCTTAACCCATGCTCTGCAGGCAGAAGCTCCTGAAAGAATGGAGTGCCTGGCACAAATGATATAATGTAATAAAATCCCTGACTTTTCCTGAACAATTT
>JAJEOU010000834.1:0-136234 GCA_021534815.1 Acrocephalus arundinaceus | reverse complement strand
ACCCACAGTGGGATGATTGTAGCTACACAGCATCTCAAAACCAACTCCAAAGCAACCATTCAGCACTGGCTGACAGCAATGGCAGGGCTTGGAATCCCAAGCAAGATCAAAACAGACAATGGGCCAAATTTTGCTTCCCAATCAGTTAGAGAATTTGCTTCTAGATGGGGCATCACTTTAGTGCATGGCATTCATACAACAGTACAGGGCAAGCCATTGTTGAAAGAGCAAATCGAACTTTAAAAACCAAGCTAGAAGTGTTAGCCAAAGCAGAGGGTTTTGCCAACTCTATCCCACCAAGAGACCAAGCACGCTTGCTAGCCACCGCGTTGCTGGCATTGAATCAGTTTCCTAGAGGGGATGAAACAAAAAGTCCCATTCAAAAACATTAGGCTGCTCCAACACTAGACGAAGGTCCACCAGTTGTAGTCAGAAATGAATTAGAAGAATGGGAGCAAGGCTGGAAATTAATCTTAACAGGACGAGGGTATGCAGCAGTCAAAAAAGATGGTGAAACTAAATGGTGTCCACTTAAGTCTATTAAGCCACAATTGCAGAATAAAACTAATGAAAACTGTGAGTTTCTATCCCCAGGACTGGATTTGTGGACGCCCTCGTAACCCGTATATCCAGGCCGCAGAAGAAGACAGTGAACCAGAAAATGCCCCAGCAGCGTCTGAGGTACCTGCATCAGCAAAACCCAAACGGTACCGATGTTTCTGTGTCATTCTGTTCCTAAGTCTAGCGATCAAAGTGCAGGCAGAACCCAGACACCATCCTCATCAGCCAGTGAAATGGGTCCTTCAAGACCTCACAGGTAGTAGAACAATAAAAGAAATTGTGACCACAGGTGCTCCAGAGTTTATAGTACAAACAGAAGATTTGTTCCCCGGCTGGGGAACTTGCATGCTCAGTGGCACCCACTGTCGCCTGCCACTCGCCATCCAGCCTGCTGGACAACCTATTGGTGTCCCAGAGTGTACCCAGGGAAAAGTTACTGTAATTATCCAGGGCACCATTTTTGTGGGTACTGGGGATGTGAAACCATTGTTGCTGGCTTCAGTCCCTCGTGGAAGCCAGAAAAAGAAGACAAATTTCTGCGAGTTAATTACGGACCCAAAGGTTGCAGGCCTCCCACGTTTTCTCACAGTGGAGGGCCAAGTACATTAGGCAGTTGCCGCCATTTGCAAATAAACATTTTACACCCAGAGGACCCAGGATGGATCACAGGGAAAGTGTGGTCAGTGTTTATACACTCTTCCTATCGAGACCCTGGCATGGTAGTGTGAATCACTAAAGTTGTGCCTCAAGCTTCCAAAATGATAGGACCCAACAAAGCCTTAGCAGAAAAACGGCCCAAAACCCCTGGCTCAGCAAGTGCACTGCAAGTCTGGCAAGAGCTGGAAACAGCTCCTTACAATTTGCTTTATCGCATGCTAAATATGACATTTTTGTCATATTTCACAAGTTCTTGCTGGCTGTGCTACGATGCACAACCACCTTTTTATGAAGGCATTGCTTTTAACGCTTCTTTCAGTTATTCAGATTCTAACAACCCAGCCCAATGCAGATAGGATGCACCAAGGAGAGGGATTTCCCTAAGCTATGTGACAGGTCCAGGACTGTGTTTCAGCAGCAAGGCCCTGGCGAGAGAAAACAGCCACAGTTGCAAAACCTTTGTTAACATCAACAAAAGTCGCAAATGGGCCATCCCGGCTGCACCAGGTATGAGGGTTTGCCACTAGATCATGGCACCAAGTGCCACATCCAGTCTTTTTTTAAACACACCCTGGGATGGTGACTCCACCAGCTCCCCAGGCGGGGCATTCCAGTACTTTATCACTCTGTGAAAAACCTTTTTCCTAATATCCAGCCTGTATTTCCCTTGGCACAGTTTGAGGCTGTGTCCTCTTGTTCTCTCAGTGCTGCCTGGAGAAAGAGCCCAACCCCAGCTGAGCACAGGCACCTTTCAGGGAGTGGTAGAGAGTGCTGAGGTCACCCCTGAGTCTCCTCTTCTCCAGGCTGAACAAGCCCAGCTCCCTCAGCCGTTCCTCACAGGGTTTGTGTTCCCAGCCCCTCACCAGCCTCGCTGCCTCCTCTGGACGCGCTCGAGCGTCTCAACGTCCACCCTGAACTGAGGGACAGAGCTGGACACAGCACTGAGTGTCCATCCTAAACTGAGGGGACAGAGCTGGACACAGCACTCAGTGTCCATCCTAAACTGAGGGGACACAGCTGGACACAGCACTCAGTGTCCATCCTAAACTGAGGGGACACAGCTGGACACAGCACTCAGTATCCATCCTAAACTGAGGGGACACAGCTGGACACAGCACTCAGTGTCCATCCTAAACTGAGGGGACACAGCTGGACACAGCACTGAGTGTCCACCCTGAACTGAGGGGACACAGCTGGACACAGCACTCAGTGTCCATCCTAAACTGAGGGGACAGAGCTGGACACAGCACTCAATGTCCATCCTAAACTGAGGGGACACAGCTGGACACAGCAGTCAGTGTCCATCCTAAACTGAGGGACAGAGCTGGACACAGCAGTCAGTGTCCATCCTAAACTGAGGGACAGAGCTGGACACAGCACTGAGTGTCCATCCTAAACTGAGGGACAGAGCTGGACACAGCACTCAGTGTCCATCCTAAACTGAGGGACACAGCTGGACACAGCACTCAGTGTCCATCCTAAACTGAGGGACAGAGCTGGACACAGCACTCAGTGTCCATCCTAAACTGAGGGACACAGCTGGACACAGCACTCAGTGTCCATCCTAAACTGAGGGACAGAGCTGGACACAGCACTGCGTGTCCTTCCTAAACTGAGGGGCCAGAACTGGACACAGCAGTCAAGGTGGGGCCTCACCAGTGCCCGGTACAGGGGAAGAATGATCTCCCTCCTCCTGCTGGCCACACGATTCCTGATACAGGCCAGGATGCCATTGGCCTTCTTGGCCACCAGGGCACACTGCTGGCTCATTTTCAGTCAGTCATCGACCAGAACCCCTGATCCGTTTCCGCCTGGGCACTGTCCAGCCACACCATCCCCAGCCTATAACGTTGCAGGGGGTTATTGTGGCTAAAATGCAGGACTCGGCACTTGGACTTATTAAACTTCATCCTATTGGATTACGCCCATCCATCCAATTGTTCCAGGTCTCTCTGCAGAGCCCTCCTACCTCCCAACAGATTGACACACGCTCTCAGCTTAGTGTCATCTGCAAATTTACTAATGAAAGACTCAATCCCCTCATCCATGTTGTCAATAAAAATATTGAACAGAACTGGCCCCCGCGCAGAGCCCTGAGGAACACCACTGGTGCCTGGCTGCCAGCTGGATGCAGCACCGTTCCCCAGCACTCTCTGGGTGCTAACCCAGCACAGAGTGCTCCTGTCCAATTGTTCAGGTCCCTCAAAACCATCGACTCCCATCGCTCCCTCAGCGCTGCCAAGGCCACCCCTGACGGTGTCCCCAGGTGCCACAGCCACACATTTGTCCCCTCGGACCCCACGGGTGACATTTCCTGCTCTCCCACCCCTCAAGGGTGTTATAAATGCACAGTATTTTGGCTTTTCACAAATATTAAAATGAATACTGCATGTAGAATGTGGGAAGGTTGTACTGTATTTTCTTTTATTAACAGAAGTTAGAATTGTGATGAATGGATACTTTTTATGATTGTAATTTAGTGTTAGAAGACTGGGGGTTTTGTTTTCCTGCATGAAGATTGCTGACCAAGAAAGCGATTAAACTTCTGTTATCAACTAAAATGACCAGAATAAAATGACCAGAATAAAATGACCAGAATAAAATAAAAATGACCAGAACCCCAGGAGAAATATTTGTGGGACCTGTGCTGTCAGATGGAATGGACCCACCCACAGATGGATCCACCAGATAAAATGGTTGGGAGGGAGCTAGGACTAAACAAAGAAATTCACACTCAAGAGGAATGTTTGAATCATGCACGTGAATTTTTAAATATGCAACAGGCTGATGTTTTTAAGGAACAAACTTTTTTGTTAGCAAATGTGTGCTGGCTGGTTCTGTGCCAGGCACCCTCAGCTGAGAAGCTGAATTTTGGTTTTGTCTCTCCTCGTTGTCTATTTTCTTTTTATTCTTTTATTAAACTTCTACATTTGTCTAAGAAAGTGAACCTCGTTTTTCACACACCTGTGGGGTCTGAGGGGGAAATGGCACCTCTGGAGACAAGGTGACACCCGTGGGGTGGGAGGGCAGCAGTGGTGACAGTGTGACCTTCACACACCTGTCCCTGTCCCCTCACGTGGGTGTGACCCCGACCCCTCACACCTGTCCCTAAAACCTTCACATCTGTCCCCAAAACCTTCACATCTGTCCCTAAAACCTTCACACCTGTCCCTAAAACCTTTATATCTGTCCCCAAAACCTTCACACCTGTCCCTAAAACCTTCACATCTGTCCCCAACCTTCACACCTGTCCCCAAAACCTTCACATCTGTCCCCAAAACCTTCACATCTGTCCCTAAAACCTTCACACCTGTCCCCAAAACCTTCACATCTGTCCCCAAAACCTTCACATCTGTCCTCAAAACCTTCACACCTGTCCCCAAAACCTTCACACCTGTCCTCAAAACCTTCACATCTGTCCCCAAAACCTTCACACCTGTCCCTAAAACCTTCACACCTGTCCCCAAAACCTTCACATCTGTCCCCAAAACCTTCACATCTGTCCTCAAAACCTTCACATCTGTCCCCAAAACCTTCACACCTGTCCCTAAAACCTTCACACCTGTCCCCAAAACCTTCACATCTGTCCCCAAAACCTTCACACCTGTCCCTAAAACCTTCACATCTGTCCCCAAAACCTTCACATCTGTCCCTAAAACCTTCACACCTGTCCCCAAAACCTTCACATCTGTCCCCAAAACCTTCACACCTGTCCTCAAAACCTTCACACCTGTCCCTAAAACCTTCACACCTGTCCCTAAAACCTTCACACCTGTCCCCAAAACCTTCACATCTGTCCCCAAAACCTTCACACCTGTCCCTAAAACCTTCACACCTGTCCCTAAAACCTTCACACCTGTCCCCAAAACCTTCATATCTGTCCTCTGCCCCTCACACCTGTCCCTAAAACCTTCACACCTGTCCCCAAAACCTTCATATCTGTCCTCTGCCCCTCACACCTGTCCCTAAAACCTTCACACCTGTCCCCAAAACCTTCACATCTCTCCCTAAAACCTTCACATCTGTCCCCAAAACCTTCACATCTGTCCCCTAAAACCTTCACACCTGTCCCTAAATCCTTCACACCTGTCCCTAAAACCTTCACACCTGTCCCTAAATCCTTCACACCTGTCCCTAAAACCTTCACACCTGTCCCTAAAACCTTCACATCTGTACCCAAAACGTTCACATCTGTACCTTGACCCTCATTCCTGTCCCCAAACCCCTCACGCCTGTCCCCAAACCCCTCACTCCTGTCCCCAAACCCCTCACTCCTGTCCCCAGCCCCCCGTTCCCAAACCCCCCACACCTGTCCCAAGTCCCCCACACCTGTCCCCTGTCCCCCACCTGTCCCCAGCCCCCCCACCCCGTCCCCGTCCCCGTCCCGTCTCTCCCACGCCCGTTCCCGGCCACGTGGGAAGCGCTGCTCCCCCGCCCCCCCCGTTAATCCCCGTTAATCCCCGGCAGGGACGAGCCGGGACAGCCCTGGAGAGGCCTCGGAGAGACCCCGGGGGCCCGCGGACGGCCCGACCCCCCCTGAACACCCCTGAGCCCCCCTGAACACCCCCGAACCCCCCTGAACACCCCTGAGCCCCCCCTGAACACCCCCGAACCCCCCTGAACACCCCCGAACCCCCCTAAACACCCCCGAACCCACCTGAACACCCCCGAACCCCTCTGAACACCCCGAACCCCCCTGAACACCCCTGAGCCCCCCTGAACACCCCCGAACCCCTCTGAACACCCCCGAACCCCCTAAACACCCTGAGCCCCCCCTGAACACCCCCGAACCCCTCTGAACACCCCGAACCCCCCCTGAACACCCTGAGCCCCCTCTGAACACCCCTGAGCCCCCCTGAACACCCCCGAACCCCTCTGAACACCCCTGAGCCCCCCCGAACACCCCCGAACCCCTCTGAACACCCCTGAACCTCCCCTGAACACCCCCGAACCCCTCTGAACACCCCCGAACCCCCCTAAACACCCCTGAGCCCCCCTGAACACCCCTGAGCCCCCCCTGAACACCCCTGAGCCCCCCTGAACACCCCCGAACCCCTCTGAACACCCCTGAGCCCCCCTGAACACCCCCGAACCCCTCTGAACACCCCCGAACCCCCCTGAACATCCCCGAACCCCCCTAAACACCCCTGAACCCCTCTGAACACCCCGAACCCACCTGAACACCCCTGAGCCCCCCTGAACACCCCTGAACCCCCTCTGAACACCCCCGAACCCCCCCCGAACACCCCCGAACCCCCCCTAAACACCCCTGAACCCCCCCTAAAACCCTCAAACACCCCCTAAACACCCCCGACCCCCCCTTAACACCCCCCAACCCCCCCTAAACACCCCTGAACCCCCCCCGAACACCCCTGACCCCCCAAACACCCCCAAAATACCCCCAAACCCCCCTAAACATCCCCGAACCCCCTCCAACACCCCCAAACCCCCCTAAACACCCCTGACCCCCCCAAAAAAACCGCGACTCCCCCAAAATACCCCCAAACCCCCCTAAACATCCCCGAACCCCCTCCAAACACCCCCAAACACTCCCGGACCCCCCAAAACACCCCCGAACCCCCCCAAACACATCTGATCCCCCCTAAACACCCCTGATCTCCCCCCAAACACCCCCGACCCCCATAAACACTCACAAACCGCCCCAAACACCCCCAAACCCCCCTAAACTCCCCTGACCCGCCCCAGCCCATCCCCCCATGACCCCAAACCCCACCAGACCCCACAAATCCCCTTGAAAGTCCTTGGGACCGCCCTCCCCCCCTCCCAGGGCACCCCAAACCTTCCCGGACACCCCAAAACTCCCCCGGCTGCCCCCACCCCCCCAGAACCCCCCCCGAGCCCCCCAACATGTCAGAGTCAGAGGAGAACGGAGAGGGTGAGTCTGGGGGGGCCTGAGGATTTGGGGGGTCCATGAGGGTTTGGGGGGGGTCCCTGAGTGTTCCTGGGGGATCTCTGAGGGTTCCGGGGGGGGGCCCTGAGGGTTTGGGGGGTCCCTGAGGGTTTGGGGGGTCTCTGAGGGTTTGGGGGGGTCCCTGAGTGATCCTGGGGGTCCCTGAGTGTTTCTGGGGGTCCCTGAGTGTTCCTGGGGGTCCCTGAGGGTTTGGCGGGGTCCTTGAGTATTTGGGGGGGTCCCAGGGTTGGAAGGGTTTGCAGGATGGGGGGTCCTGGAAAATGTCGAGGTCCAGGAGGGGTTTGGGGGTGCCCGGGAAGGTTTTGCGGGTGCCCAGGAAGGTTTGGGGGGGTCCAGAAAGGTTTGTGAGGGTCCAGGAAGGGTTTGGGGGTGCCCAGGAAGGTTTGGGGGGGTCCTGGAAGGTTTTGGGGGTGTCCAGGAGGGTTGGGGGGTCCAGGAAGGATTGGGGATGCCCAGGAGGGCGTGAAGGGTTTCAGGAGGGGTTTGGGGGTGTCCAGGAAGGTTTGGGGGGTCCAGGAAGGTTTGGGGGGTCCTGGAAGGTTTTGGGGGTATCCAGGAGGGGTTGGGGTGTCCTGGAAGGTTTTGGGGCTGTCCAGGAACGTTTTGGGGGTGCCCAGGAAGGTTTGGGGGGCGCTGCTCAGTGGGGTGACCTGTTCCGGGGTGGTCACGCTGTGTCCTGGCGGTCCCAGGGGATTTCCAGGAAGGTTTGGGGGGGTCCGGGAGGAATTCGGGGGGCCGGGAGGAGTTTGGGGGTTCCAGAAGGATTTGGGGGGTTCCTGATCTCTGGGGTTGGGGTGTTTGGGGGTGCTCCCTGTTCGCCTGGGGGGGTCCGGAAAGGTTTAGGAGGGGTCCCAGGGTTTTTGGGGGAGGGGTCCCAGGGTTTGGGGGGTCCGGAAAAGTTTGGGGGGGGTCCCAGGGTTTGGGGGGGTCCGGAAAAGTTTGGGGGGTCCGGAAAGGTTTGGGGGGGCTCCCAGGGTTTGGGGGGGTCCTTCCCGGGAGGTGTCTCAGGGTTTGGGGGAGTCCGGAAAAGTTTGGGGGGGTCCCTCCTGTGGGGGGTCTGGAAAGGTTTGGGGGGTCCGGAAAGGTTTGGGGGGGTCCCAGGGTTTGGGGGGGTCCGGAAAGGTTTTGGGGGGGTTCCGGAAGGGTTTGGGGGGTCCCAGGGTTTGGGGGGGTCCGGAAAGGTTTGAGGGGGGCCCGGAAAGGTTTGGGGGGGGTCCCAGGGTTTGGGGGGGTCCGGAAAGGTTTTGGGGGGGTTCAGAAAGGTTTGGGGGGGTCGGAAAGGTTTTGGGAGGTTCAGAAAGGTTTGGGGGGGTCCCAGGGTTTGGGGGGTCCGAAAAGGTTTTGGGGGAGTTCCCTCCTATGGGGGGTCCGGAAAGGTTTGGGAGGGTTCAGAAACGTTTGGGGGGGGGGGGGTCCCAGGGTTTGTGGGGGTCCGGAAAGGTTTGGGGGGTCTGAAAAGGTTTGGGGAGGGTCCAGAAAGGTTGGGAGGGGTCTGAAAAGGTTTGGGGGGGGTCCCAGGGTTTGTGGGGGTCCGGAAAGGTTTGGGGAGGGTCCGGAAAGGTTTGGGGGGGTCTGAAAAGGTTTGGGGGGGTCCCTCCCTGTGGGGGTGTCCCTCCCTGTCCCTGACCCCCCCGCCCCCCCCAGGGCCCCCCAAGGACGTGTCTCCCCTGGCCGAGGCCATGGGGCAGCCCCTGGGCTGGGGCTCCAGCGATGGCCCCGGGGGGGCTGCGGGCGGGGGGACCCCCCCGGGGCAGCGGCAGCGCCGCCCCCCCCACCCCAAGCACAAAGGCCAGGGCGGCACCGGGGGCGTCCATCGCTCCCCCCGCGCCCTCTTCTGCCTCCGCCTCAACAACCCCATTCGCCGGGCGGCCATCAGCATCGTGGAGTGGAAGTGAGGGGGGGCCTGGGGGGGTCTGGGGGGGTCTGGGGGCTCTAGGGGTCACCATCAGCATCGTGGAGTGGAAGTGAGGGGGGGCCGGGGGTCTGGGGGGGTCTGGGGGCTCTAGGGGTCACCATCAGCATCGTGGAGTGGAAGTGAGAGGGGGCCGGGGGGGTCTGGGGGGCTCTGGGGGGGTCTGGGGGCTCTAGGGGTCACCATTAGCATCGTGGAGTGGGGGGCTCGGGGGGTCTGGAGGGTCTGGGGGGTCTGAGGGGTCTGGGGGAGCCTGAGGGGTCTGGGGGTTTCAGGGGGGCCTGGGGGGTCTGGAGTGGACTAGGAGGGTCTGGGGGCTGCCATCAGCATCGTGGAGTGGGGGATTCGGGGGGGTCAGGGTGCTTGGGGGGTCTGGGGGGGTCTGGGGTGTCTGGGGTGTCTGGGGTGTCTGGGGGTCCGGGAGCCACCATTAGCATGGTGGAGTGGAAGTGAGGAGGGGCTCTGGGGGGTCTGGGGAGGGTCTGGGGGGTTTAGGGGTCTGGGGGGTCTGGGGAGGGTCTGGGGGGTTTAGGGGCTCTGGGGGCTCTGGGGAGGGTCTGGGGGGGTTTAGTGGGTCTGGGGGGTCTGGGGTTTGGGCAGTCTTGGGGAGTCTGGGGGCCACCATCAACATGGTGGAGTGGGGGTCTCTGTGGGGGTTTAGGGGCTCTGGGAGGGTCTGGGGGTTTGGGGGTTCTGAGAGGGTCTGGGGGCCACTATCAGTATGGTGGAGTGGGGGGCTCTGGGAGCTTGGGGGGTCGGGGGCGTCTGGGGAAGTCTGGGAGGTCTGGGGTCTTGGGGGTCACCCTCGGCATTGCGGAGTGGAAATGAGTGGGGGTCTGAGGTCTGGGGGGGTCTGTGGGGTCTGGGATTCACCATCAGCATGGTGGAGTGGAAGTGAGGGGGGGCTCAGAGGGTCGGGGGGTCTGGGGGAGTCTGGGGGGGGTCTGGGGGGTCTGAGAAGCTCTGGGGGGGTCTGGGAGCCATCATCATAGTTATGGAGTGGAATTTGGGGGTCGGGGGTTCTGGGGGTGTCTGTGGAAGTCTGGGGGAGCCTGGGGGAGTCTGGGTGCCACTTATCAGCATTGTGGAGTGGAAGTGAGGGGGGTCAGTGGTCTGGGGGGTCTGGGGGGTCTGGGGGGTCTGGGGTGCTCTAGGAGGGTCCAGGGGTCACCATCAGCATAATGGAGTGGGGGGCTCGGGGGGGTTTGGGGGTTCTGGGGGTCTGGGAGTCGCCATCAGCATCGTGGAGTGGAAGTAAGGGGGGGCCTAGGGGGTCTGGGGGGAGTCTGGGTGGGTTTAGGGGTTCTGAGGGGTCTGGGGGGTTTGGGGTGGTCTGGGAGGGGTCTGGGGGGTCTGGGATTCACCATCAGCATGGTGGAGTGGAAGTGAGGGGGGGCGCGGGGGGCTTGGGGGAGTCTGGGGGGGTCTAGGAGGTCTGGGTGAGCCTGAGGGGTCTGGGGGTTTCAGGGGAGTCTGGGGGGCCTGGAGTGGACCAGGAGGGTCTGGGGGCCACCATCAGTGGCATGGAGTGGAAGTGAGGGGGGCCTGGGGGGTTCTGGGGTGTCTGGGGGGGTTTAGGGGGTCTGGGTGGGTCTAGCGGGGTCTTGGAGCCACCCTCAGCAGGGTAGAATGGAAATGAGTGGGGGGGCTCGGAGGGTTTGAGGGGTCTGCCCCCCCCCCTTCCTCCCAGGCCCTTCGACATCCTCATCCTCGCCACCATCTTCGCCAACTGCGTGGCCCTGGGGGTCTACATCCCCTTCCCCGAGGATGACTCCAACACCTCCAACCACAACCTGGTGAGTCCCCCCGACCCCCCTAGACCCCCCAGACCCCCCAGACCCCCCAGAGCCCCCCAGAAGCCCCCCAGACCCTCCAGACCCCCCCAGGAGCGGGGGGCGCCCCTCACCCTGCCAGGACCCTCACTGGTCCCATTGGGTGCTGGGAGAACACTGGGAAAGGGTGGGCGGGGGTCTCACCCCACCTTTGATGTCTTGGGGGGGATTCACCCCACCCTGGATGCCTTGGGGGGGTCTCACCCCACCCTGGGTGTTTGGGGGGGTCAGGGGGTGGCACCCTGGGGTGCCGGGGACAGGGGGAGGTCCCTGTGTCCCACGTGTCCCCTGCCGCTGCCTTAATCCGCTTTGCCCGCCTAATCCCGGCTGAGCCGCCCCAGAACCGCAAAGGGGACACCGGGAGGGGGCCGGGGGGGCCCGAGTGTCCCTGGTCACCCCGAGGGAGGGGACACCCCAAATATCGCCATCCCCCCACCCTCAAAGGAACGGGACCCTGGGCTGGTGTCCCCAAATGTCGCTGTCACTTGTCCAGGGGAGCGCTGAGGGCGGGGCAGGCTCGGGGGGGGGTCCCCAAGTGCTCCTGTCCTGGGAGGGGCTCAGGGGGTCCCCGGTGTCCTTGTCCCCAAAAGAAAGGGGACACAAGGGGGTTCCCGAGTGTCCCTGCCTGTTGTCCCCAAAAAAGGGACAAATATCCCTGCCTCGGTCCTCAGGAGACAGGATTCAATTGGGGGAGGGGCTCTGAGTGTTCCTGGGGGTCCCTGAGGATTTGGGGGGGTTCTTGAGCACCTGGGGGGATCCCTGAGGGTTTGGGAGAGTCCGTGAGGGTTCTTGGGGGTCCCTGAGGGTGTGGGGAGGTGCCCTGAAGGTTCCTGGGAGTCCCTGAGGGTTTGAGGGGTCCCTGGGTGTTCCGGGGGGGGTCCCTGAGTGTTTCTGGGGAGTCCCTGAGGGTTTTGGGGGGTCTCTGAGTGTTCCTGGGCATCCCTGAATGTTCCGGGGGGCTGCCTGAGTGTTTCTGGGGGGGGATCCCTGAGTGTTCCTGGGGGATCCCTGGGGGTTTGGGAGGTCCCTGAGTGTCCCTGGGGGGGTCCCTGAGCATCTGGGGGGATCCCTGAGAGATTGGGGGGGGTCCCTGAGGGTTTGGGGGTGTCCCTGAGTGTTCCTGGGGGTCCCTGGTCTATGGGAGGGGGCTCAGGGGTGGTCACTGCCTGTCTGGGGGTCCCAGGGTTGGAAGGGTTTGCAGGGTGGGGGGTCCTGGAAAATATCGAGGTCCAGGAGGGGTTTGGGGTGTCCTGGAAGGTTTGGGGGGGGTCCAGGAGGGCTTGAAAGGGATCCCCAAACATCCCCAGGGGATGGTGGAATGGGTGGAGGGGTCAAAGAGGGTCCCCAAATGTCCCCAAAGGTCCCTGAGCCCCAGGGAAGGGGACACCGAGCCCTGAGGGGACAGAGGTGTCCTGAAATGCTCTCCCAGAGAAGGGCTCAGGGTACAGGGGGGGGTCCCCAAAAGGGGAAGGGGACACTGGGGGGGCTCTGGGGGGGTTTAGAGGCTCTGGGGGGTGCTGACCCCCCCCACCGTGCCCCCCTCCAGGAGCAGGTGGAGTACGTGTTCCTCATCATCTTCACGGTGGAGACGTTCCTGAAGATCATCGCCTACGGGCTGGTGCTGCACCCCAGCGCCTACATCCGCAACGGCTGGAACCTGCTGGACTTTGTCATCGTCATCGTGGGGTGACACGGGGCCCGGGACGGGGACGGCCGGGGAGGGGGGCAGCAAAGGAGGCACACAGACAGTTCTTTATGATAAAAAGGGTTTTACTATTTTGAATATTTGTGCTTTTATAACACAAAGCGCTGAAATATTGGTCAGAGAAGGGCGGCGTCTCTTCTCCTTTAGCAAAAGGTGACAGAGATTGGTTTGGGAAATTGGTGTGAGAAGAGTAAAACTCTCTTTATTACTTACAAAATAACCAAGACATCGTTATGAGAACAGGAATTTGTTCCCATGGGAAACAGCTGGCAATAACCAGCAGTAAAAAATCCAAAGCCCAAGGAAATCCAGAGCCACACTTGGGCATCCTGGGGTAAAATAACTGTAATAATAACTATAATAATAACTGTAATAATAACTATAATAATAACTGTAATAATAACTATAATAATAACTATAATAATAACTAGCAGTAAAAATCCAAAATCTTTGCCCTTTTATAACATCAATCGCTGGAAGGGCAGGGATTGGTCGGAGAAGGGCGGCGTCTCTTCTCCTTTAGCAAACAACAGGCGACAGAGATTGGGGAGTTGGTGTGAGAAGAGTAAAACTCTCTTTGGTATTTACAAAATAACCAAAAGATTGTGATTTGAATGGGAATTTGTTGCCATGGGAAACAGCTGGCAGTAACTAACAGTAAAAATCCAAAACCCAAGGAAATCCAGAGCCACACCTGGGCATCCCACCAGGGGTTTGGGGAGCCTGGTTCCAATCACTCCCCCTGCTCTGAGCCTGGGTGTTACAGTGATGGACAGCAATGAATACGCACAGACAGATCTTTATGATCAGAAGGTTTTGACTGTTTTGAATCTTTGTCCTTTTATAACATCAGTTGCTGAAAGGGCAGGGATTGGTCGGAGAAGGGCGGCGTCTCTTCTCCTTTAGCAAACAACAGGCGACAGAGATTGGTTGGGGAATTTGAGTGAGAAGAGTAAAACTCTCTTTTGGTATTTACAATTACAAAACACTGAGAATATTTTACAATTAACAATACAAGACATCGTTATGAGAACGGGAAGGGAAACATCTAGCAGTAACTAGCAGTAAAAATCCAAAGCCCAAGAAAATCCAGAGGCACAGGATGGATCCGTGTGACCCCCCCGTGCCCCCCAGGCTGTTCAGCGTGATCCTGGAGCAGGTGTCCCACAAGCCAGGTGATGCCCACCACATGAGCGGGAAGCCGGGCGGCTTCGACGTCAAGGCCCTGCGCGCCTTCCGCGTGCTGCGCCCGCTGCGCCTTGTCTCCGGCGTGCCCAGTGAGCGCCCGGGGGAACTGGGGGGGTTTGGGGACCCCCCCGAGCCTCCTGCCGACCCCCCCCGTGCCCCTCCAGGCCTCCACATCGTGCTCAACTCCATCATGAAGGCGATGGTGCCGCTGCTGCACATCGCGCTGCTCGTGCTCTTCGTCATCATCATCTACGCCATCATCGGCCTCGAGCTCTTCATCGGCCGCATGCACAAGACCTGCTTCTTCATCGGCTCGGGTAGGCACGGGGGGCCACCCTGGGGGTCCCCCAAAAACCCTGGGACACCCCCAGTGCCAGGGACCCCCCCCAGGGGTCCTCAATGGTCACAGGTGCCCCAGCACAGGCACCAGGATCTGCCAGGGACAGCCCACAATGAGACCCCCCCTAAAACCCCTGAGACCCCCCCAGGGACAGCCCAGAATGAGGTGAGACCCCCCTAAAACCCCTGAGACCCCCCCAGGGACATCTCACAATGAGACCCCCTAAAACCCCTGAGACCACCCTAGCACTGAGGATCCTCCAGGGACACCCCAGAATGAGACAAGACCCCCCCAAAACCCCTGAGATCCCCCCAGGGACACCCCACAGTGAAATGAGACCCCTGCAGCACTGAGGATGCCCCAGAGACACCCAAAAATGAGATGAGATACCCCCAAAACCCCTGAGACACCCCCAGGGACAGCCCACAATGAGGTGAGATCCCCAAAATCCCTGAGGCCCCCCAAGGGACACCCCAGAATGAGACCCCAAACTTCTGAGACCCCCCCAGCACTGAGCACCCCCCAGGAACACAACACACTGAGACCCCCCCTAAATTCCCTGAGCACCCCCCAGGGACACCCCACAGTGAGATGAGACTTCCCCAAAACCCCTGAGACCCCCCAAGGGGCACCCCACAATGAGATGAGACCCCCTAAAACATCTGAGACCCCCCCAGCACTGAGGATTCCCCAGGGACACCCCAAAATGAGATGAGATCCCCTAAAACCCCTGAGAACCCCCCAGGGACACCCCACAGTGAGATGAGACCCCCCCAAAACCCCTGAGACGCCCCCACACTCAGGATGCCCCAGAGACACTCCAAAATGAGATGAGATCCCCTAAAACTCCTGAGACCCCCCTAGGGACACTCCACAGTGAGATGAGACCCCCCTAAAACCCCTGAGAACCCCCTAAATTCTCTGAGCATGACCAGGACACCCCAGAGGGTTTTGGGGTTCCCAGAACTCCCCTGAGCCACCACAAGGCCCCTGGGACAGCAACTGAGGGGTGTGAGGAGCCAGGAGGGACAAGAGTGGGGACAGGAGTTGTGTTAATGATATTTTAGCATTCTGTTAATGCCATTTTTTTACAATTTTATCCCAAATTTTCCATTTGGGGGTTGTTTTATCCCAGTTTTCTTCCCAATTTTCTTTCCCCCAAAATTCCCTTTTTTTTTTTTCACCATTTTATTCCAATTTTCCTTCCCCCAAAAAAATTCTGGTAGTTCCATAAAGATGAATTTCTGTTAAATTTAGCAGAATTTACTTCTGTTAATTCTGGTTAACAGAATTAATTCCTGTTAAATTTAAGTGTAATCGAGAGGAGAATAATTGAGAGGTGAAAGAGGAGCTTGGGGACCGGGATTTCAGCAGGGACAGGAGTTCCCCTCAGCGCCAGGAGCTGCCAGCAGGAACAAGCAGGGGGACAGGAGCTGTGTTAATTTTATTTTAGCATTCTATTAATGCTAAGATCCATAAAGATTAATTTGTTAAATTTAGCAGAATTAACTTCTGGTAATTCTGGTTAACAGAATTAATTTCTGTTCAATTTAAGTGTAATTCAGAGGAGAATAATTGAGAGGTGAAAGAGGAGCTTGGGGACCGGGACAGGGATTTCAGCAGGGACAGAAAGGGGGACAGGAGCTGTGTGAGGGCAGCGAGGAGCTGTCCCAGGGCCGCTGTCGCTGTCCCCAGACCTGGAGTCCGAGGACGATCCCTCTCCCTGCGCCTTCTCGGGGCACGGCCGCGCCTGCCTGCAGAACAACACCGAGTGCCGCGGGCGCTGGGAGGGCCCCAACGGCGGCATCACCAACTTCGACAACTTCTTCTTCGCCATGCTCACCGTGTTCCAGTGCATCACCATGGAGGGCTGGACCGACGTGCTCTACTGGGTGAGAGCCCCGAGCACCCCAAAATCCTCACAAAAATCACTGAGCACCCCTCAAAATCATCACACACATCCATAAGCACCCCAAAATCCTCACAAAAATCACTGAGCCCCCCCAAACCCAGTGCATCACCATGGAGGGCTGGACCGATGTGCTCTACTGGGTGAGAGCCCTGAGCACCCCAAAATCCTCACAAAAATCACTGAGCACCCCAAAACCCAGTGCATCACCATGGAGGGCTGGACTGACGTGCTCTAGGGGGTGAGAGCCCCGAGCACCCCAAAATCCTCACAAACCTTCCCTGAGCACCCCAAAATCCTCACACAAATCCATAAGCACCCCCAAAATCCTCACAAAAATCACTGAGCACCCCAAAACCCTGACAAACCTTCCCTGAGCACCCCTCAAAATCGTCACACACATCCATAAGCACCCCAAAATCCTCACAAAAATCACTGAGCCCCCCCAAACCCAGTGCATCACCATGGAGGGCTGGACCGATGTGCTCTAGGGAGGGAGAGCCCAAAATCCTCACACACATCCCTGAGCACCCCAAAATCCTCACACAAATCGCTGAGCACCCCAAAATCCAGTGCATCACCGTGGAGGGCTGGACCGACGTGCTCTACGGGGTGAGAGCCCTGAGCACCCCTCAAAATCGTCACACACATCCATAAGCACCCCAAAATCCTCACAAAAATCACTGAGCCCCCCCAAACCCAGTGCATCACCATGGAGGGCTGGACCAACGTGCTCTAGGGAGGGAGAGCCCAAAATCCTCACACAAATCCATAAGCACCCCAAAAACCCTCACACAAATCACTGAGCACCCCCAAATCCTCATAACCACTCCCTGAGGCCCCAAAATCCTCACAAACTTTCCCTGAGCCCCCCAAAATCCAGTGCATCACCATGGAGGGCTGGACTGACGTGCTCTACTGGGTGAGAGCCCTGAGCACCCCAAAACCTCACACAGATCCCTGAGCACCCCAAAATCCTCACACAAATCACTGAGCACCCCCAAACCCTCACAAACCTTCCCTGAGCACCCCTCAAAATCGTCACACACATCCATAAGCACTCCAAAATCCTCACAAAAATCAATGAGCCACCCCAAACCCAGTGCATCACCATGGAGGGCTGGACCGACGTGCTCTACTGGGTGAGAGCCCCGAGCACCCCAAAATCCTCACAAACCTTCCCTGAGCACCCCAAAATCCTCACACAAATCCATAAGCACCCCCAAAATCCTCACAAAAATCACTGAGCACCCCCAAACCCTCACAAACCTTCCCTGAGCACCCCTCAAAATCGTCACACAAATCCATAAGCACCCCAAAATCCTCACAAAAATCACTGAGCCACCCCCAAACCCAGTGCATCACCATGGAGGGCTGGACCGACGTGCTCTACGGGGTGAGAGCCCAAAATCCTCACACAAATCCATAAGCACCCCAAAATCCTCACAAAAATCACTGAGCACCCCCAAACCCAGTGCATCACCATGGAGGGCTGGACCGACGTGCTCTAGGCAGTGAGAGCCCAAAATCCTCACACAAATCACTGAGCACCCCCAAAACCCTCACACAAATCACTGAGCACCCCCAAATCCTCATAACCACTCCCTGAGCCCCCAAAATCCTCACAAACTTTCCCTGAGCCCCCCAAAATCCAGTGCATCACCATGGAGGGCTGGACCGACGTGCTCTACTGGGTGAGAGCCCCGAGCACCCCAAAACCCTGACAAACCTTCCCTGAGCACCCCTCAAAATCGTCACACAAATCCATAAGCACCCCCAAAATCCTCACAAAAATCACTGAGCACCCCAAAACCCTGACAAACCTTCCCTGAGCACCCCTCAAAATCGTCACACACATCCATAAGCACCCCAAAATCCTCACAAAAATCACTGAGCCCCCCCAAACCCAGTGCATCACCATGGAGGGCTGGACCGACGTGCTCTAGGGAGGGAGAGCCCAAAATCCTCACACAAATCCATAAGCACCCCCAAAACCCTCACACAAATCGCTGAGCACCCCAAAATCCAGTGCATCACCATGGAGGGCTGGACTGATGTGCTCCACTGGGTGAGAGCCCAGAATCCTCACACACATCCCTGAGCACCCCAAAAATCTTCACAAAAATCACTGAGCACTCTGAAATCCTCACACAAATCACTGAGCACCCCCAAAATCCTCACAACCCTTCCCCGATCCCCTCCAAAATCCTCACACACATCCTTGAGCTCCCCTCAAAATCCTCAAACACCCCTGAACCCCCCCAAATCCTCACACACATCCCTGAGCCCCTAAACCCTCCCCAGGGTTGGGGCAGAACCCCAAACCTCTCCGCTGGGTGTCACTGGCCTCGCCTGAGGAGGGATTTGGGGTCCCCCCATCACCCCAAATCTCCCCCCACAGATGCAGGACGCCATGGGCCACGAGCTGCCCTGGATTTACTTCGTCAGCCTCGTCATCTTCGGCTCCTTCTTCGTCCTCAACCTGGTGCTGGGGGTGCTGAGCGGGTGAGGGGCGGCGGGGGGGCCGAGGGGCGGCGGGGGGGCCTGGGCCGTGTCCCCGGGGTGTCGGGGGGTCTCAGCTGTGCCCCCCCCTCCCCAGGGAGTTCTCCAAGGAGCGAGAGAAGGCCAAGGCCCGCGGGGACTTCCAGAAGCTGCGGGAGAAGCAGCAGCTGGAGGAGGATCTGCGGGGTTACATGGACTGGATCACCCAGGCCGAGCTGGAGGGCGACGAGGAGGACGGGGAGCACGAGAAGCACCGTGAGTGGGGCTGGGGGACAGTTAGGAGCCCCCCTCCCCAAATCCTGAGCCCCCCAAAGCTCCTTGACCCTCCCGTCCCGCAGGCCTGACCGCGGAGGATCTGATGGGGAAGCGGAAGCCGCGGCTGAAGTGGCTGCGCCACGCGAGTCACTCCACTGACACCCACGGTACCCCGGGGCACCCCAAATCCCCCAGGGCTCAAATTCCCTGAGCCCAGACATTGCAAATCCCCTGGGGCTGAGCACCCCAAATTCCCTGAGCCCAGACATCCCATATCCCCTGGGGCTGGGCACCCCAAATCCCCCAGGGCTCAAATTCCCTGAGCCCAGACATTGCAAATCCCCTGGGGCTGGGCACCCCAAATTCCCTGAGCCCAGACATCCCATATGCCCTGGGGCTGGGCACCCCAAATCCCCCAGGGCTCAAATTCCCTGAGCCCAGACATTGCAAATTCTCTGGGGCTGGGCACCCCAAATTCCCTGAGCCCAGACATCCCATATCCCCTGGGGCTGGGCACCCCAAATCCCCCAGGGCCCAAATTCCCTGAGCCCAGACATTGCAAATCCCCTGGGGCTGGGCACCCCAAATCCCCCAGGGCTCAAATTCCCTGAGCCCAGACACCCCAAATTCCCTGGGGCTGGGCACCCCAAATCCCCCAGGGCTCAAATCCCCTGAGCTCAGACATCCCATATCCTCTGGGCCAGGTGCCCTTAAATCCCCCAGACCTGGGCACCCCAAATTCCCTGAACCCAGACACCCCAAATTCTCCAGACCTGGGCACCCCAAATTCTCCTCACCCAGACATTGCAAACCCCCTGGGGCTGGGTACCCCAAACCCCCTGGGGCCGGGCACCCCAAATTCCCTGAACACAGACACTGCAAACCCCCCGGGGCCGGGCACCCCAAACTCCCCCGGGCCCCCGAAGCCCCCCGGGCTGAGCTGTGGCCCCCACCCCCAGCCAGCCTCCCCGGCAGCGAGACCACCTCGGTGAACACGGAGACCGTGGGGGAGGAGGAGGCGCCGCCGACCGCCTGCGACCGCTGCCTGTGAGCCCCGGGGGGGACACGGGACCCGGACCCCAACAGGGCCCTCGGGATCCCCCAGGGACACATCCCGGATCCCTGGGACACCCCACGGATCCCTGGGACACCCCACATGGTGCTTGGACACCCCACAGATCGCTGGGACACCCCACAGACCCCTGGGACACCCCACAAGTCCCTGGGACATCCCACAGATCCTTGAGACTCCCCATAGATCCTTGGGACACCCCACAGGTCCCTGGGGCACCCCACAGGTCCCTGGGACCCCAAACCCGACACCCACAACATCTCAGAGCAATTTGGGACCCCCCCATAAATCCCCCTCCATGTCCCCCCAATCCCACCCACAGCCCGAGCGACCCCACCCCAAAACCCCCCCGGAACCCCAGAACTGACCCCCAGAAGCACCTCAAAGCCCTCTGGGACCCCTCCATAGCCCCACGCCCCCCCAGATCCCCCCAGGACCCCAAAAGTGACTCCAGCACCCCAATGACCACCCACAGGTACCTGAACCCCCCCAGGGATCCTCTAAGCCCCCCACAACCAAATCTGAGCCCAGCACCCCTATAGAGCCCCCCAGGTATCCCCCATGGCCAAGGGGCTCCCCCAGCACCCCCAAAGTTTGGGGTAACTCCGCTTTTCTCCCCCAGCACCCCAAAGTTTGGGGTAACTCCGCTTTTCTCCCCCAGCACCCCCAAAGTTTGGGGTAACTCTGTTTTTCTCCCCCAGCACCCCCAAAGTTTGGGGTAACTCTGCTTTTCTCCCCCAGCACCCCCAAAGTTTGGGGTAACTCTGTTTTTCTCCCCCAGCACCCCAAAGTTTGGGGTAACTCCGCTTTTCTCCCCCAGAACCCCCAAAGTTTGGGGTAACTCTGCTTTTCTCCCCCAGCACCCCCAAAGTTTGGGGTAACTCTGTTTTTCTCCCCCGGCACCCCCAAAGTTTGGGGTAACTCTGCTTTTCTCCCCCAGCACCCCCAAAGTTTGGGGTAACTCCGCTTTTCTCCCCCAGCACCCCCAAAGTTTGGGGTAACTCCGCTTTTCTCCCCCAGCACCCCCAAAGTTTGGGGTAACTCCGCTTTTCTCTCCCCAGGGGCAAAATTACCAAGACAAAATTCTGGTGAGTGGGGAGAAGAATGGCGGGGGGGGGGGGGTGGAATAAAGGGGGGGCGCGCAGTGGGGACCCCCTAAAGCCTCCCAACCCCTCCCACCTGGAAGGGACTCTGCCACCCCCGCTGTCCTCTCTGTCCCCAAAATCCCCCTGCATCCTCCACCCCATCCCCTGTACCCCAAATTCCTCCACGTTCCCCAAAACGCCTCCTGGACCTCCTGTACCCCAAATTCCCTCCCCGCCTTGTCCCTCCCCACCCCCAAATCCCCCCTGCGCCAAGGGAAACGTCGGTTGGGTATCAGGAAAATGTTTTTTTACGGAAAGGGTGACAAATACCGGAATTCTCTGCGCGGGGCGGTGGTGGAGTCACCATCCCTGAGGTGTTTAACGAAGGGCTGGACGTGGCACTGGGTGCCAGGGTTTAATTGAGGTGGCGGGGCGTGGGTTGGACTCGATGATCTTGGAGGTCTTTTCCAATCTGGTGATTCTGTGTGACCCAAATTTCCCCCCCAACCCAAACACTTCACCTCCTCCCTCCTCCGTCACCCCCGTGCCTCCCCTCTGTCCCCAAACCCTCCTGTCCCCCCAAACCCCTCCCGTGCCCTCCAAACCCCTCCCGTGCCCCCCAAACCCCTCCCACTGTCCCCAAACCCCTCCCGTGCCCCCCAAACCCCTCCCGTGCCCCCCAAACCCTCCCACTGTCCCCCCAAACCCCTCCCCTCTGTCCCCAAACCCCTCCCCTGCCCCCAAACCCCTCCCGTGCCCCCCAAACCCCTCCCGTGAACCCCAAACCCTCCCGTGCCCTCCAAACCCCTCCCACTGTCCCCCCAAACCCCTCCCGTGCCCCCCAAACCCCTCCCGTGCCCCCCAAACCCCTCCCACTGTCCCCCAAACCCCTCCCACTGTCCCCCCAAACCCCTCCCGTGTCCCCAAACCCCTCCCGTGCCCCCAAACCCCTCCCACTGTCCCCCCAAACCCCTCCCGCTGCCCCCAAACCCCTCCTGTGCCCCCCCAAACCCCTCTGGCTGCCCCCCAGCCGCCGCCTGCGCCGCCTGAACCGCCTGTGGCGCCGGCGCTGCCGCGCGGCGGTGAAATCCGTGTCCTTCTACTGGACCGTGCTGCTGCTCGTGTTCCTCAACACGCTCACCATCGCCTCCGAGCACCACGGGCAGCCGCCCTGGCTCACCGAGACACAGGGTACGGCCCCCGGGACCCCCGGGACCCCCGAACACCCCCCAGTGCCGCCCGGCACCCCCCAGTGCCTCTCAAACCCTTCAGTGTCGCTCCAAATCCCGCAGTATCCCCAACACCCCCCAGTGCCCTCTGACACCCCCCAGTGCCTCTCAAAGCCTCCAGTGTCCCCCAAACCCCCGGGACCCCCGGACACCCTTAAGTGCCCCCCAACATCCCTCAGTGCCGCCCCACACCCCCCAGTGCCTCTCAAACCTTTCAGTGCCCCCCAAACCCCGCTGTATCCCCCGACACCCCCCAGTGCCCCCCAAATCCTCCAGTGCCCCCCCAAACCTCACAGTGCTCCCCAAACTCCCCAGTGTCCTCCAACATCTCCCAGTACCCCCCGACACCTCCCAGTGCCTCTCAAACCCTCCAGTGTCCCCCAAATCCCCCAGCGCCCCCCCAACCCCCTCGGTACCCCCCAACACCCCCGGACACCCCCCGGTTCTCCCCGTCATCCCCGGAGCTCTGGGTCCCGTCCCGCTCTCGGTGTTTCCCCGTCGCTCCGCAGGCGCGGCCGTGGCCGGGGGTGGCCGGGGGTGACCGGGGCTGTCCCCGCGGTGTCCCCGCGGTGTCCCCGCGGTGTCCCCGCAGCCTACGCCAACAAGGCGCTGCTGTCGCTGTTCGCCGCCGAGATGGTGCTGAAGCTCTACGCGCTGGGCCCCTCGTGCTACTTCGCCAGCTTCTTCAACCGCTTCGACTGCTTCGTGGTGTGCGGCGGCGTGCTGGAGACCGCGCTGGTGGAGCGCGGGGCCATGGAGCCGCTCGGCATCTCCGTGCTGCGCTGCGTGCGCCTGCTGCGCGTCTTCAAGGTCACCCGGTGAGGGACGGCGTGGGGACGGCGTGGGGACAGTGCGGGGACAGCGCGGGGACAATGTGGGGACAGTGTGGGGACAGTGCGGGGACAGTGCGGGGACAGTGCGGGGACAGTGTGGGGACAGCGCGGGGACAGTGCGGGGACAGCGCGGGGACAGCGCGGGGACAGTGCGGGGACAGCGTGGGGACAGTGCGGGGACAGTGCGGGGACAGCGCGGGGACAGTGCGGGGACAGTGTGGGGACAGTGTGGGGACAGTGCGGGGACAGTGCAAGGACAGTGCAGGGACAGTGCAGGGACAGCGTGGGGACAGTGTGGGGACAGTGCAGGGACAGCGCGGGGACAGCGCGGGGACAGTGCGGGGACAGTGCAAGGACAGTGCAGGGACAGTGTGGGGATAGTGCGGGGACAGTGCAAGGACAGTGCAGGGACAGTGCAGGGATAGTGTGGGAACAGTGCAGGGACAGCGCGGGGACAGTGTGGGGACAGGGCGGGGACAGTGTGGGGACAGTGTGGGGACAGTGCAGGGACAGTGCGGGGACAGTGTGGGGACAGTGCGGGGACAGTGCAGGGACAGTGTGGGGACAGTGTGGGGACAGTGCGGGGATAGTGTGGGGACAGCGCGGGGACAGTGCGGGGACAGTGCAGGGACAGTGCAGGGACAGTGCAGGGATAGTGTGGGAACAGTGCAGGGACAGCGCGGGGACAGTGTGGGGACAGTGCGGGGACAGTGTGGGGACAGTGCAGGGACAGCGCAGGGACAGCGTGGGGACAGTGCGGGGACAGTGCAGGGACAGTGTGGGGACAGTGCGGGGACAGTGCAGGGACAGAGCAGGGACAGCGTGGGGACAGTGCGGGGACAGTGCAGGGACAGTGTGGGGACAGTGCGGGGACAGTGCAGGGACAGAGCAGGGACAGTGCGGGGACAGTGTGGGGACAGTGCGGGGACAGTGCGGGGACAGCACGGGGACAGCGCGGGGACAGCGCGGGGACAGTGCGGGGACAGTGCAGGGACAGTGCGGGGACAGTGTGGGGACAGAGCCATGGCCTGACACCACAGCCAGGGACACCCCAACACTGGGACACCCCAGTGCCCCAACACTGTGACACCCCCACATTGGGACACCAGCGTGTTCTGACACCCCAGTGCTGCAACACTGGGACACCCCAACACTGACAACCACAGCGCCACAACACCAGGACACCTCAACATCAGGATACCCAAACACCGCGACACCCCAGTGCCCCAACAATTGGACACCCAAATATCGGGACACCGCCATGTCCTGACACCCCAGTACCCCAACACTGGGACACCCCAATACTGGGGCACCGCTGTGTCCTGACACCTGCAACACAGGGACACCTCCACACTGTGACACCACACTGGGACACCCCAACTTGGGACACCAGCATGGCCTGACACCACAGTGCTGCAACACTGGGACATCCCAACATTGGGACACCCCAGTTCCTTAACACTGGGACATCCCAACACCAGGACACACAAACCCCGTGACACCCCAGTACACCGTCACTGGGACACCCCAACATCAGGACACCAGCATGGCCTGATACCCCAGTGTTGCAACACTGGGACACCCCAACACTGCCACCCCAGTGCCACAACAATGGGACACCCCAACACTGGGACACCCCAACATTGGGACACCACCATGTCCTGACACTGGGACATCCATACACTGTGACGCTCCAGTGCCCAAACACCAGGACACCCCAACAGTGGGACACCCCAACATTGGGACACCCCAACATTGGGACACCCCAACATTGGGACACCCCAACACTGGGACACCCCAACACTGGGACACCCCGACATCGGGACACCCCAACATTGGGACACCCCCATGCCCTAACACCAGGACACCCAAACACTGTGGCTCTCCAGTGCCCCAACTCTGAAATGTCCCAACCCTGCAATGTCCCAAATCCGTGCCACCCTGATGTCCCAAGGTAGTGATGCCCTAATGCTGGCATGTCCCAAATTGGTGGCAGCCCAATGCTGCAACACCCCCCCACCACTGGGTATTGGCTTTGCACTGGCCTCTTCCCAGTGCTCCCAGTGCTCCCAGTGTTCCCAGTGCCCCCAGTGCTCCCAGTGTTCCCAGTGTTCCCAGTGCTCCCAGTGCTCCCAGTGTTTCCAGTGCTCCCAGTGTCCCCAGTGCTCCCAGTGTCCCCAGTGTTTCCAGTGCTCCCAGTGTTCCCAGTGCTCCCAGTGCTCCCAGTGTTCCCAGTGCTCCCAGTGCCCCAGTGCTCCCAGTGCTCCCAGTGTTCCCAGTGCCCCCAGTGCTCCCAGTGTTCCCAGTGTTCCCAGTGCTCCCAGTGCTCCCAGTGTTCCCAGTGCCCCCAGTGCTCCCAGTGTTCCCAGTGCTCCCAATGCTCCCAGTGCTCCCAGTGTTCCCAGTGCTCCCAGTGTTTCCAGTGCTCCCAGTGTTCCCAGTGTTCCCAGTGCTCCCAGTGCTCCCAGTAACCCCGTGTCCCGCAGGCACTGGGCATCGCTGAGTAACCTGGTGGGGTCGCTGCTGAACTCCATGAAATCCATCGCCTCCCTGCTGCTGCTGCTCTTCCTCTTCATCATCATCTTCGCGCTCCTGGGCATGCAGCTCTTCGGGGGCAAATTCAGCTTCGACGAGACCCAGACCAAGCGCAGCACCTTCGACACCTTCCCACAGGCCCTGCTCACCGTGTTCCAGGTACCCCCAAACCTGGGGGGACCCCAAATCCCTCAGGGGGACCTGAAATCCCTCAGGGGGCCCCAAAATCCCTCAGGGGGACCTGAAATCCCTCAGGGGACCCCGAAATCCCTCAGGGGGAACCCAAAATCCCTCAGGGGGACCTGAAATCCCTCAGGGGACCCCGAAATCCCTCAGGGGGAACCCGAAATCCCTCAGGAGGACCCCAAAGCCTGCAGGGCATCCCTGAAACCCATGGGAAGCTCTGAACATTGTGGGGAGATCCCAAAATGCACAAGGGACACTAAAGCCATGAGGAGACCCCAAAACTATGGGGAACCCCAGAATCTGTGGGAAATCCCAAAACCCATGGGAGACCCCAAAGGCTGTGAGAGATCCCAACCCCTGTGAGGGGCTTTGAATCTCCTGGGTCCCCTAAACTTGTGGGGAGGCCCCAAACCCCATGACCCTCCTCAAACCGCCCCATCACCCTGTAGGGGTGATGCCGCGCACTCAGAACTGGGAGGCAGCGGCGGGGCACTGGGAGCACTGGTGGGGGTGGCACTGAGGTTTTGGGATGCCCCCGGTGTTTGGGGACCCCCGGCTGGCGCAGATCCTGACGGGGGAGGACTGGAACGCGGTGATGTACGACGGGATCATGGCCTACGGCGGCCCCGTGTTCCCCGGGATGCTCGTCTGCGTCTACTTTGTCATCCTCTTCATCTGCGGGAACTGTGCGTGGGCAGGGGGGCTCTCCGGGAACTGGGAGCACTGGGAGCACTGGGAAGGACTGGGAGCACTGGGAGGGGCACTGGGAGGGACCAAGAGCACTGGGGGCACTGGGAGGGGTACTGGGAGGGGCACTGGGAGCACTGGGAGGGGCACTGGAGGCACTGGGAGGGACCAAGAGCACTGGGAGCACTGAGAACACTGGGAGGACTGGGAGTACTGGGAAGGACTGGGAGGCAGTGGGAGGCACTGGGGGCACTGGGAGGGACCAAGAGCACTGGGAGCACTGGGAGTACTGGGAAGGACTGGGAGGCACTGGGAGAACTGCGAGTACTGGGAAGGACGGGGAGGCACTGGGGGCACTGGGAGGGGCACTGGGAGGGACCAAGAGCAGTGGGAGCACTGAGGACACTGGGGAAACTGGGAGTACTGGGGAGGCACTGGGAGAACTGGGAGCACTGGGAGGGGCACTGGGAGGCACTTGGGACACTGGGAGGGACCAAGAGCAGTGGTCTGAGGACACTGGGGACACTGGGAGTACTGGGAGTACTGGGAAGGACTGGGAGGGACCAATAGCACTGGGAGCACTGGGGACACAGGGGACACTGGGAGCGCTGGGTGGCACTGGGAGCCCTGAGAAGGACTGGGAGGCACTGGGAGCACTGGGGGCCCTGGGAGGGGCACTGGAAGGGACCAAGAGCACTGGGGAACACTGGGTGCACTGGAGGCACTGGGAGGGGCACTGGGAGGCACTGGGAGCACTAAGGCACCAAGAGCACTAGGAGTGGGAGTACTGGGGACACTGGGAGCACCAGTGGGACTGGGAGTACTGGGAAGGACTGGGAGGCACTGGGGGCATGGGGAAGGACTGGGGGCACTGGGACCACTGGGAACACTGGGACCACTGGGAGCACCAAAGGGACTGGGAGCACTGGGAGCACTGAGGGTACTGGGAATGGAGCACTGGGCATCTGGGGAACTGGGGTGGGACAGTGGGGTTGGGAATGAGAAGGGGGAGTGGGGGCACTGGGAGGACGTTGGGGGATGCTGGGAGGATACTGGGAGGATACTGGGAGCACTGGTGAGCCCTTCCCTCCCCTCAGACATCCTCCTCAATGTCTTCTTGGCCATCGCCGTGGACAACCTGGCCGACGGTGACAACATCAACTCGGGGGGGGACAAAAAGTGAGCCCGACCCCCTGGGGCCCTTTTGGGGGTGATGAGGGGGGCACCCAGCCCCTGGGTCCCCTGGGGGGGCACCCGACCCCCGGGAGCCCCGGCTGAGCCCCTCTTTTCCCCCAACCCAGGGACAAGGCCGGGGAGGCGGAGGCGGGGACGGAGAGCCAGGACGTGGCTGTGAAGGTGAGGGGGGGTCCCGGGGGGGTGGCCGTGACTGGAGGGTCCTGGGGGTTCCTGGGGGGTTTTGGGGGGTCCCTTCCTCCCCCCCAGGTGTGCACAGCCCCCACCCTTCTCCCTCCCCAGGTGGAGGGGGATCAGTCGCAGGAGGAAGAGGAGGAGGAGGAGGAAGAGGCAGAGGAAGGTGAGTGTCACCTGCCCGGACATCGGGGGGTGGCAGTGCCCTGAGGTGGGGGTCTCTGAAGAGGGGCTGTGACAGTCCTTGGACACCAGGGGCCCGGGGGAGGTGACAGTGACATGAGATGGGGTCCCTGGAGGGGTGTGGCAGTGCCTGGAGTGGGGGTTCCCAGAGGGGGTGACAGTGGCTGGACATGGAGGGGCCCTGAGGGGTGACGGTCCTTGAACATGGGGCTCCCTGCAGGGGTGACAGTGCCCGGTGGGGGTCCCTGGATAAGTGACAGTGCCTGGATGGGAGTCCCTGGAGAGGTGACAGGGGCCAGACACAGCGTCCCTGGAGAGGTGACACTGCCCTGGGGTGGGGTCCCTGGAGAGGTGACACTGCCCTGGGGTGGGGGTCCCTGGAGAGTGACAGTGCCAGGACATGGTGGGTCCTGGAGGAAGGTGACAGAGGCAGGACACGGGGGTCCATGGATAGGTGGACAGACACAGAGGTCCCTGGAGAGGTGACAGAGGCAGGACACGGGGGTCCATGGATAGGTGGACAGACACAGAGGTCTCTGGAGAGGTGACAGTGCCAGGACACGGGGTCCCTGGAGGGGGGGATGTGACAGTGCCTGGACATGGTGGGTCCCTGCAGGGGTTGACAGTAGCAGGACATAGGAATGTGACAGTGACAGGACACGGGGTCCCTGGGGTGTGACACTGACAGGACACGGGGTCCCTGGGGTGTGACAGTGACAGGACACGGGGTCCCTGGAGAGGTAACAATGACAGGAAACGGGGTCCTTGGAGAGGTGACAATGACAGGACACGGGGTCCCTGGGGTGTGACAGTGACAGGACACGGGGTCCTTGGAGAGGTGACAGTGACAGGAAACGGGGTCCTTGGAGAGGTGACAGTGACAGGACACGGGGTCCCTTGCAGGTGACGAGGAGGCTGGGGGGGAGCGTGACAGCCTGGGGAGGGCCCGGCTGGAGTCCCTGGAGGAGACCCCCAAGCCCAAGGTGACCCCGATCCCCGAGGGCAGCGCCTTCTTCGTGCTGAGCAGCACCAACCCGTGAGTGCCAGCAGGGGCACTGGGGACACTGGGGACACTGGGAGCACTGGGGATATTGGGAGCACTGGGAGTACTGGGGGCACTGGGGACACTGGGAGCACTGGGAGTACTGGGGGCACTGGGAGCACTGGGGATTCTGCGGACACTGGGAGCACTGGGGACATTGGGAGCCCGGGGAGCACTGGGAGCACTGGGGACACTGAGAACACTGGGACTGGAGACACAAACTAGGGGACTGGGAGCACTGGGGACTGGGAGCACTGGGAACACTGGTGCTTGAGGCCCTGAGAACAGTGGGACTGGGGATACAAGGGACATGAAGGGACTGGGGACACAAACTGGAAGCACTGGGAGCACTGGGGACACTGGGAGCACTGGGGACACTGGGAGCACTGGGCCTGGAGACACAAATTGGGGGGACAGGGAGCACTGGGGACTGGGAGCACTGGGAGCACTGGGAAGGAGCACTGGGAGCACTGGGAGCACTGGGGACACTGGGAGCACTGGGAAGGAGCACTGGGAGCACTGGGAGCACTGGGGACACTGGGAGCACTCGGACACTGGTGCTTGAGGCCCTGAGAACAATGGGGGACTGGGGATATGAGGGACATGAAGGGACTGGGGACACAAACTGGGGGCACTGGGAGCACTGGGGACACGGGGAGCACTGGGGACACTGGGAGCACTGGGACTGGAGACAAACTGGGGGTACTGGGAGCACGGGGGACTGGGAGCACTGGGAGCACTGGGACTGGAGACACAAACGGAGGGGACTGGGAGCACTGGGGCTGGAGACAAACTGGGGGACTGGGAGCACGGGGGGCACTGGGAGCACTGGGAGCACTGGGACTGGAGACACAAACTGGAGGACTGGGAGCACTGGGAGCACTGTGGACTGGGAGCACTGTGGACTGGGAGCACTGGGGTACTGGGAGTACTGGGGGAACTGGGAGCTGACGTGTTCCTGGCGCAGGCTGCGGGTGAAGTGCCACGCCCTGATCAACCACCACATCTTCACCAACCTCATCCTCGTCTTCATCATCCTCAGCAGCATCTCCCTGGCCGCAGAGGACCCCGTGCGCGCCCACTCTCCCCGCAACCACGTGGGCTACTGGGCGCACTGGGCAAACTGGGAGGGACTGGGGGCACTGGGGGGGTGTGGGGGAATTCACCCCATAACCATGTGGGATGTGGGATCTGCTCGCCCCGAGCTGGGAGGCAGAACTGGGGGGGCTGGGAAGGGCAAGGAGGTGTTGGGGGAAATCTGGGGGGTTTGGGGGGGTTCGGGAGGGTTTTAGAGGGGTCGGGGTCACCCCGTTCCCCCCTCCCCACCCTGCCCCTCCTCAGATCCTGGGCTACTTCGACTACGCCTTCACCTCCATCTTCACCGTGGAGATCCTGCTCAAGGTATGGGGGGATTCTCCAGGGGGTTCCTGGCCTTTTGGGAGTGGGTTCCCCAGGATTTTGGGGGGTTCCTGGGGTTTGGGGGGTGGTTCCTGGGCTTTGGGGTGGGAGGTTCCCAGGGTTTTGAGAGGGGGCTCCCCAGGATTTTGGGGGGTTCCTGGGGTTTAAGGAGGTTCCCAGGGGTTTGGGGGTTTCCTCAGGATTTTGGGAGGGCATTCCCCAGGATTTTGGGGGTTGCCAGGGTTTGGGGGGTTCCCAGGGTTTAGGAGGTTCCCAGGGGTTTGGGAGGGGGTTCCCCAGGGTTTGGGGGTTTCCCAGGGTTCTGAGAGGGAGTTCCCCAGGGTTTGGGGGTTTCCCTTGGGTTTGGGGGGTTCCTGGGGCTTAGGAGGTTCCCAGGGTTTGGGGGGTTCCTGGGGTTTGGGGTGGGCAGTTCCCGGGGTTTTGGGAGTGGGTTCCCCAGGATTTTGGGGGGTTCCTGGGGTTAGGAGGTTCCCAGGGTTTTGAGAGGGGTCTCCCCAGGATTCTGGGGGGTTCCTGGGGTTTGGGGTGCCCCCAGGGACAGGGGTCCCCACTTTGGGGCTCACGTTCTCCCACAGATGACGGTGTTTGGCGGCTTCCTGCACAAAGGCTCCTTCCTCCGCAACTGGTTCAACCTCCTGGACGTGCTGGTGGTCGGCGTCTCCCTCATCTCCTTCGGCATGCAGTGAGCTGGGGGCACTGGGAGGCACTGGGAGGGGAACTGGGGGCACTGGGGGGCACTGGGAGCACCACTGGGGGCACTGGGAAGCACTGGGAGCACCACTGGGGGCACTGGGAAGCACTGGGAGCCCACTGGGGGCACTGGGAGGCACTGGGAGCACAGGGGACTGGGGGACTGGGAGGCCACTGGGGGCACTGGGGCACTGGAGCGCCACTGGGGGCACTGGGGGCACTGGGGGCACTGTGGGTGCACTGGGAGCATCACTGGGGGCACTGGGAAGCACTGGGAGCACCACTGGGGGCACTGGGAAGCACTGGGAGCACCACTGGGGGCACTGGGAAGCACTGGGAGCGCCACTGGGGGCACTGTGGGTGCACTGGGAGCGCCACTGGGGGCACTGGGGGGCACTGGGAGCACCACTGGGGGCACTGGGGGGCACTGGGAGTGCCATTGGGGGCACTGTGGGTGCACTGGGAGCGCCACTGGGGGCACTGGGGGGCACTGGGAGCACCACTGGAGGCACTGGGAGGCACTGGGAAGGGCCAGGCTCAACACAGTGGGCACTGGAAGGGTGCAAGGAACGTCACTGGAGGCACTGGGGCTGTTGCTGGGGACCCTGGAGAAACAGTGGAAGTGCTGCTGGAGGCACTGGGGGCATTACTGGGAGCACTGGGGGCATTACTGGGAGCACTGGTGTGTCCCTTGGCAGCTCCAGCGCCATCTCAGTGGTGAAGATCCTGCGGGTCCTGCGTGTCCTGCGGCCCCTGCGAGCCATCAACCGGGCCAAGGGCCTCAAGGTGGGCAACTGGGAGCACTGGGGGCACTGGGAGCACTGGTAGGCACTGGGAGGTACTGGGAGCACTGAGAGCACTGGGGGCCCTGGCAGGTACTCAGAGCTACTGGGAACACTGGGAGGCACTGGGAAACAGAGTGCTGGAGGCACTGGGAGCACTGGGATGGACTGGGAGTACTGGAGCACTGGGAGAGGCATCCTCCCAGCAGTGGCCATGACAGGCTGGAGGCTGGGACAGTACTGGTGGGACTGGGAGCACTGGGGCCCCAGCATGCCGTGCTGTGGGTGGCACCGTTGTCCCTGTGCCCCCAGTGTCCCGAGGTAGCGGTGTCACAGGTGTCCCCAGCACACAGTGGCCTCAGTGTCCCCTTTGTTCCCATGTCCCAGTGTCCCACTGTCCTTGTTGTCCTCATGTCCTGGTGTCTGCAGCATCTCTGTTGTCTCCATGTCCCAGTGACACCCCTGTCCCTGTGCTTGTCCCCAGCATGTGATGTCCCCCTGCCCCAGTGACACTGCTGTCCTTGTCACTGTCCCCACGCCCTGGTGACACCCCTGTCCCCGTCGCTGTCCCTGTCGCTGTCTCCACACTCTGGTGATGCCACTGTCCCTGTCACTGTCCCCACGCCCTGGTGACACCCCTGTCACTGTCCCCATCGCTGTCCTCACACCCTGGTGACACCGCTGTCCATGTCCCCACACCCCAGTGACACCCCTGTCCCCGTCGCTGTCCCTGTTGCTGGCCTCATGCTCCTGTGACACCGCTGTTCCTCTCACTGTCCCTGTTACTGTCCCCACACCCGATGACACCGCTGTCCATGTCCCCACACCCGGTGACACCGCTGTCCCCATCCCCAGCACGTGGTGCAGTGCGTGTTCGTGGCCATCCGCACCATCGGGAACATCATGATCGTCACCACGCTGCTGCAGTTCATGTTCGCCTGCATCGGGGTGCAGCTCTTCAAGGTGGGGCCCTGACCCCAGGGGTCCCCAACCCCCAAGGGGTCTCTACCCCCCGAGGGGTCCCCAACCCCCCGAGGGGTCCCCAACCCCCCAAAGGATCCCCAACCCCCCGAGGGGTCCCCACCCCCCAGGGGGCTGAGGGTCCCCCTGACCCCCTGATGCCCCCAGGGCAAGTTCTACAGCTGCACGGACGAGGCCAAGCACACGCCAGGGGAGTGCAAGTGAGTGTCACCCCAAAAATGACCCCACACCCCAAACTGACCCCTGCACCTCAAATCCTGACCCTCAGCCACCCCAGCAGTGTCCCCAGGGTGTCCCACCCCCTGCTGCTGGCAGTGCCCCGTTGGGTCTCACCATCACTGTCCCTGTGTCCCTGTCCCAGGGGGGACATTCCCGGTATAAGGGATGGGGCCTTGTCCCACCCACTGGTGGCAGTGTCCCTGTGACCCTGTGGTGTCCCTGTGTCCCCATGGGGTCCCGCTGTTGCTCTCCCTGTGGTGTCCCTGTGGCCCCCAGTCAGTGGCAGTGTCCAGGGAGGTCTCTTGCTGTCCCCATGTCCCCATCCCAGGGGACATTCCTGGTGTACAAGGGCAAGGACCTGTCCCTCACCCTCAATGTCCCCACCCCTCAGTGGTAGCAGTGTCCAGGGGGTGTCTCACCCTCGCTGTCCCCATGTCCCCATCCCAGGGGGACATTCCTGTGTACAAGGGCAGGGACCTGCCCTCAGTGGTGGCAGTGTCCAGGGGGTGTCTCACCCTCGCTGTCCCCATGTCCCCATCCCAGGGGGACATTCCTGGTGTACAAGGACGGGGACGTGTCCCTCACCCCTCAGTGGTGGCAGTGTCCAGGGGGTGTCTCACCCTCGCTGTCCCCATGTCCCCACCCCAGGGGGACATTCCTGGTGTACAAGGACAGGGACCTGCCTCAGTGGGCAGTGTCCAGGGGGTCTCAGTCTCACCCTTGCTGTCCCATGTCCCCACCCAGGGGGACATTCCTGGTGTACAAGGATGGGGACGTGTCCCACCCATCAGTGCGGGAGCGCCTCTGGCTCAACAGCGACTTCAACTTCGACAACGTCCTGGCGGGGATGATGGCCCTGTTCACCGTGTCCACCTTCGAGGGGTGGCCTGCGTGAGTCCCCGGGTGGGCATGGGGACACTGCCACCCCCCCGGGGACACCCCCAACACCATGTCCCCCCCAGGCTGCTGTACAAGGCCATCGACGCCAACGCTGAGAACCAGGGGCCCATCTACAACTACCGCGTGGAGATCTCCATCTTCTTCATCGTCTACATCATTGTCATCGCCTTCTTCATGATGAACATCTTTGTGGGCTTCGTCATCATCACCTTCCGCGCGCAGGGCGAGAGCGAGTACCGCAACTGCGAGCTCGACAAGAACCAGGTGGGTACACGGCAGTATCCCCATGGCCCTGCGGTGTCCCAATGTCCCTGCAGTGTCCCCATGGCCCTGCGGTGTCCCCATGGCTCTGTAGTGTCCTCACGGCTCTGTGATATCCTCATGATCCTGTGCTGTCCCCATGAGCCTGTGGTGTCCCCTTGGCTCTGCAGTGTCCCCTTGGCTCTGTAGTGTCCCCACGGCTCTGTGATATCCTCATGATCCTGTGCTGTCTCCATGAGCCTGTGGTGTCCCCATGGCTCTGTAGTGTCTCCATGACCCTGTGGTGTCCCCTTGGCCCTGTGATATCCCTATGACCCTGCAATGTCCCCATGAGCCTGCGATGTCTCCATGGCCCTGCAGAGTCCCATGTTCCCATGCCATCCCCATGCCCCCACAGCAGCAGTGTGCAGTGGGGCAGCGGGGTGGCCATGTCCCCATGGTGTCCCCATGCCATCACGGTGTCCCTGCAGCCGATGTCTGGAGAAGAAGCAGGGTGGCCATGTCCCTGGGGCAGTGTCCCGCACCTGGTCCAGCAGCACGGCGCTGGCCATGTCCCTGCAGTGTCCCACAACACTGTCCCCACAGCAGCCATGTGTGGGGTGCAGCGGGGTGGCCGTGTCTCCACACTGTCCCCATGTCCCCGCAGCGGCAGTGTGTGTGGTGGCAGCAGGGTGACCGTGTCCCCGCGGTGTCCCCACGCTGTCCCCGTGTCCCCCCAGCGGCAGTGTGTGTGGTGGCAGCGGGGTGGCCGTGTCCCCGCGGTGTCCCCACGCTGTCCCCGTGTCCCCCCAGCGGCAGTGTGTGGAGTACGCGCTCAAGGCGCAGCCGCTGCGCCGCTACATCCCCAAGAACCGCACCCAGTACCGCGTGTGGGCCATGGTCAATTCCACCGCCTTCGAGTACATCATGTTCGTCCTCATCCTGCTCAACACCATCGCCCTGGCCGTGCAGGTGGGGGGACACCTGGGGGGACAGGGGGGTCACGGAGGGGACAGTGCCAGACCCCCGTGTCCCCCCCCAGCACTACGAGCAGTCCAAGCCCTTCAACTACGTGATGGACCTGCTGAACATGGTGTTCACGGGGCTCTTCACCGTGGAGATGGTGCTCAAGATCATCGCCTTCAAACCCCGGGTACGCCCGAGGGGTGACACAGCGGGGGGACACAAAGGAGGGGGATGTCACACCAGGGGTGACACAGGGCAGGGGGGCTATCACAGGGGGGTGACACAAGGGAGGGGGACTGTTACACCGGGGTGTGACACAGGGCAGGGGGGCTGCCACACCAGGGTGACACAAGGGAGGGGGCTGTGACACCGGGGTGACACAAGGGAGGGGGCTGCCACACCAGGAGGCTGTCACACCAGGGGTGACACAAGGGAGGGGGCTGTGACACCGGGGTGACACAAGGGAGGGGAGCTGCCACACCAGGAGGGCTGTCACACCAGGGGTGACACAAGGGAGGGGGCTGGCACACCAGGGGGGCTGTCACACTGGAGTGTGACACAGGGCAGGGACTGTCACACTGGGAGTAACACAGGGCAGGGGGGCTGTCATACTGGGGTGACACAGGGCAGAGGGGCTGTCACACCAGGGGTGACAAAAGGCAGGGAGGCTGTCACACTGGGGTGACACAAGGTAGGGGGGCTGTCACACCTGGGGTAGCACAGGGCAGGGGGGCTGTCACACTGGGGGTGACACCAGGGAGGGGGTATTGCCACACCGGGGGGTGGCACAAGGGGGCTCACAGGACAGGGGGTCCTCACCACCTCCCCTCCCCCAGCATTACTTCTGTGACGCCTGGAACACCTTTGATGCCCTCATTGTGGTGGGCAGCGTGGTGGACATCGCCGTCACCGAGGTCAACGTGAGTCGCCCTCCTTGTCCCCTGGCTCAGGGGGGTTTTGGGGTGGTCCTGGATGACTGGGTCTCCCCCCGTCCGTGTCCTCATGTCCATCTGTCTGTCTCCATCATCGCCGTCATTTCCATCTCCATCATCTCCGTCACTTCCATCGTCTCCATCCACCTCCCTCGCCATCTCCGTCGTCCCGTCTGCCTGTCACAGAACGGGGGGCATGTCGGTGAGGTACGGGGAGGTGTCCCCAGCTGGGGGATTCTGGGGGGGCTGTGCAGGGGTTTTGGGGTGCCCCTGACCCCCCTCCCCACAGAGCTCGGAGGACAGCTCCCGTATCTCCATCACCTTCTTCCGGCTCTTCCGCGTGATGCGGTTGGTGAAGCTGCTCTCCAAGGGCGAGGGCATCCGCACCCTGCTCTGGACCTTCGTCAAATCCTTCCAGGTGGGATGGGGGACATGGAGGGGACACAGGGGAAGTGGACATGGAGAGGGGACAGCACCGCCTCACCCCCACTCTGTCCCCAGGCCCTGCCCTACGTCGCTCTGCTCATCGCCATGATCTTCTTCATCTACGCTGTCATCGGGATGCAGGTGAGGGCCCCGGGGGAGGTGAGGGGCGTGGGGGGTGTGAGGGGCGCGGGGGGGCGGTGTCCTGTAAGCCCCCCGGCCATCCGGGCCCCCTCTGTGCCCCGCAGACCTTCGGGAAGGTGGCGCTGCAGGACGGGACCCAGATCAACCGCAACAACAACTTCCAGACCTTCCCCCAGGCCGTGCTGCTGCTCTTCAGGTGGGCACGGGGGCCTGGGGGGCTCTGGGGGGCTGTGGGGGGCTCTGTCAGGGCCGGGGGGCTCTGGGATTCGCATGGGACTTCGGAGCTTCCTCTCAGGGCATCATGAAGGGCGTTACAGATCTGCCCCAGGGGTACAGGTGTGTCATGGGGTACAGGTGTGTCCTGTGAGGTACAGGTGTGCCCCAGGGGTACAGGTGTGTCCTGTGGGGTACAGGTATGCCCTGAGGGTACAGGTGTGTCCTGTGGGGTACAGGTGTGCCCCAGGGGTAAGGTGTGTCCTGTGGGGTACAGGTGCACCCCAGGGGTACAGGTGTGTCATGGGGTACAGGTGATCCCCAGGGGTACAGGTGTGTCCTGTGAGGTACAGGTGCACCCCAGGGGTGCAGGTGTGTCCCATGGGGTACAGGTGTGTCCCATGGGGTACAGGTGTGTCCCCTGGGGTGCAGGTGTGCCACGGGGGAGGCGTGGCAGGAGATCATGCTGGCCAGCCTGCCAGGCAAGCGTTGTGACCCCGAGTCGGATGCGGGCCCGGGAGAGGAGTTCACCTGCGGCAGCAACTTCGCCATCGCCTACTTCATCAGCTTCTTCATGCTCTGCGCCTTCCTGGTGAGACACGGGGCCCTGCCCCATGGCCCTGCCCCACAGCCCCAGCACTGCCCCACAGCCCTCAGGACCTCCATGGGCATCCTGACCCCCTTAACCCCCAGATCATCAACCTGTTCGTGGCTGTGATCATGGACAACTTCGATTACTTGACGCGCGACTGGTCCATCTTGGGCCCGCACCACCTGGACGAGTTCAAGCGCGTGTGGTCCGAGTACGACCCCGCGGCCAAGTGCGTCACTGTCCCCTTGTCCCCAGCCGGGGGGGCCCAGGTGTCAGGGTCACCCGTGACCCCCCGTGCCCCCTCCCCAGGGGCCGCATCAAGCACCTGGACGTGGTGACGCTGCTGCGCCGGATCCAGCCCCCTCTGGGCTTTGGGAAGCTCTGCCCACACCGTGTGGCCTGCAAGGTCTGAGGGGGTCCTGGGGGGATTTGGGGTGCTCCTGGGGGAGCCACCCAGGTTCACCCCCTCCTGTCCCCTGCCCAGCGCCTGGTGGCCATGAACATGCCCCTCAACTCGGATGGGACCGTCACCTTCAACGCCACGCTCTTCGCTCTGGTCCGCACCTCCCTCAAGATCAAGACGGAAGGTTGGGAGCTGGGAGGGTCTGGGGGGGGACAGGGGACAGCAGGGGGTGACAGTCATGGCTGTGTGTCCCCTCCCTGCAGGGAACCTGGATGTGGCCAACAAGGAGCTTCGGGCCGTGGTGAAGAAGATCTGGAAGAGGACGAAGCCAAAGCTGCTGGACGAGGTCATCCCCCCGCCCGAGGGTGTGTGAGGGCCGTGTCCCCTCCCCTGTCCCCTCAGAGCCCCAGCTGCCCCCTGACCCTGCGTGTCCCCTCCCAGAGGAGGAGGTCACCGTCGGGAAGTTCTACGCCACCTTCCTGATCCAGGACTATTTCCGCAAGTTCCGGCGGCGGAAGGAGCGGGGGATGCTGGGCGCCAGCGCGGGACCCAGCAACGAGTGCGCGCTGCAGGTGCGACACCCCCCGGGGCGGGGCTGGGGGGGAGTCCCAGGTGTCACCATGTGACCCCCCTGACCCTTTGTGTCCCCCCAGGCCGGGCTGCAGACGCTGCAGGCGCTGGGCCCTGAGATGCGCCGGGCACTGAGTGACCTGGAGGGGGACGAGGGCGGGGACGCCCCTTCGGAGGAGCCACTCACCTACGCCGTGAGCCCCGCCCACCCACCACACCTCTCCTGTGACCGCGCCCACACACCGCATCTGTCACATGGCCACGCCCACCGGTCACACCTGCCTCGTGGTCGTGCCCACTGGCCACACCTGTCCAAAATCCACACCAAATAGCCACACCTGTCACATGGCCACGCCCACCGGGTTCTCCTGTTCCACCCTGGCCATGCCCACCGGCCACACCTGCCCCAAAGCCACTCTAAATGGCCACACTGGTCCCATGGCCACGCCCACTGGCCACACCTGTCCCAAATCCACACCAAATTACCTGTCCCATGGTCACACCCAGTGGTCACACCTGCCCCAAAGCCACTCCAAATGGACACACCTGTACTATGGACACACCTGTACTATGCCCACACCCACACCTGTCCAATGGCCACACCTGCCCCAAAACCACCCCGAACGCCCACACCTGTGCCGTGGCCGCGCCCACCGACGCTGCCTCTCCGCAGGCCCCCGAGACGCTGTACGGCTCGGCCCCTGGCTCGCCCCTGCTCTCGGAGCCGCCTCCCGTCCCCAGCCCCGGCCCCACCGAGGGGGAGGACCCCGCGCCCCCCTCCCACGGGGTAGCCCCCCGCCCTGGAGGCAGGTACGGGGGCGCTGGGACACCCCGACACGGGGCGGGGGTGCCCCGGGGAGGACGGGAGTACCCACTGCCCTGTGCGCAGGCGGCGCTCCGAGGCGGGGGACCAGGAAGCCCCCGCGGAGGACGTGGAGGAGCCGGTAGGGGACCCTGGGGACGTCAGCCACGACGAGGACCTGGAGAGCTCGGCACCGCCCCGGCACCGCTGGGCAGGGGACAGGTACCGCGGCCCCCAGCCCCTGGGGGGCGAACCGCATCCGGAGGGGTCCCTGCCGCTGGGGAGAGGGCTCCCGGCAGCCCTGAAGCTGTCCCCGTGCCAGGCTGCCGGGACCCCCGAAAGGCGGGGGGTGTGCCTGTAACTGGGGAAGGGGTGTTCCTGTCACCCCCTGCTCCCCCCGCGCTGGGAGGTGTCTCAGGGGATGTTCCCAGCCCCGACTGACCCGCCTTGTTCCCCCCAGGGCACCGGGACCCCCGCGCTGGGCGGCGGAGCTGCCCCGGGGGGGTTCGCTGCCGCTGCCCCCCCGGCACTTCGCGCTCGGCAGCGGCGCTCGCGAGGGGCAACAACTGAAACGGCGCCGGCTGCTGCCCCCCACCCCCGCGGGTACGGCGGGGCCGGACAGGGGGCGAGGGGCAAGGGAGGGGCCGGGACCTCCTCCGGTGGGACCCTCCGTGATCGCACCCGGCAGCGCTGACCGGGTTCCCCGGTAGCCCGGGAAGGTCCCTGGGGCTGATGGCCAGGGGAGATAACCCGTAGTGTCCCGCAGTGGCCCAGGAAGGGTCCCGGATCGGTGGGGTGACCCCTCCCCGTGTCCCCAGGAGCCCCGGAGGGTTCCTAGAGCCGGGGGTGACTGCCCGGTGCCCTCCGATAGCCCCGAGGGCTCCTGCCCGGTGCCCCTGAGGGTCCCTGGTTGGGGGACATGACCCTGCCTGGTGCCCCCCAGTAGTCCAGAGGGTCCCCGGCCAGGGTGGGTGACCCTGCCCGGTGTCCTGGAGCGTCCCTGGCCGGGGACTGACCCTGCCCGCTGCCCCCCAGGCCGGAAGCCCTCGTTCACCATCCAGTGCCTGCGGCGCCAGGGTAGCTGCGAGGACGAGCCCATCCCAGGCACCTACAACCCCTCAGGCCCGCCCGGCCCCGCCCGCCCGCAGGTACTGCCGGAGGTGGGGCAGGCAGACAGGTGGGGGGACACTGACAGTGTCACCCCTGCACTGACCCCCTCCCGCCCCCAGGGCTACGGCAGCTCCGAGACCTGGCGCCTGGGGGGCTCCTCGCAGGCCTGGGCGGCCCCGGCCCGCGGGCACGTTCTGTACGCGCCGCTCATCCTGGTGGAGGGGGCTCCGGCGGCGGGGGCGGGGGGCAGCCTGCCGCCCCTCAACCGCTGGTACCCCCCCGCGCCGCTGCGCCTGCGGCCATGCGGGCCCCACGATGCCCTGGCCCGGGGCTCGGCAGACAGCCTGGTGGAGGCCGTGAGTGGGGGGACATGAGGGGTGACATGGGGTGACACGGCTCGGTCATGGTGGGGGGGACATGGCTGGGCCAACAGCCTGGTGGGGGGCATGAGTGGGGGGATTTAAGGGGGATATGGGGTGACACAGCTCAGCCGACAGCTCGGTGGACGTAGTGAGAGGGGGACAGTAGGGAGGATATGGGGTGGATATTGGGTGACAGAGCTGAGCCAACAGCCTGGTGGAGGTAGTGAGGAGGGACAAAGGGGGGGACACGGGGTGACACGGTTCAGCCGACAGCTCGGTGGAGGTAATGAGAGGGGGCATGGCGGGGATATGGGGTGACAGCTGAGCCAACAACCTGGTGGAGGTAGTGAGAGGGGGACATGGGGAGATATGGGGTGACACAGCTGAGCCAACAGCCTGGCAGTGGTAGTGAGAGGAGGACATAGGGAGTGACATGGCTCGGCCGACAACCTGGTGGAGGGCATTAGTGGGGGGATTTGAGGGTGACATGGGGTGACACGGCTGAGCCGACAGCCCGGTGGAGATAGTGAGAGGGGAACACTGGGGACACCCAGGGCTTAGCCAAGAGCCTGGCAGAGATAGCAAGGAGAGGTACACGGGGTGACAGGCACGCCCCTGGTGCCAGCGCTTCCCCCTCGCCCCCTCTCCCCACACCCAGGTGCTGATCTCGGAGGGGCTGGGGCTTTTCGCCCGCGACCCCAAGTTCGTGGCCGTGGCCAAGCGCGAGATCGCGGACGCGTGCGACATGACGATGGATGAGATGGAGAGCGCGGCCGCCGACCTGCTGACCCGGCGCCGCGCCCCGCCCGCGCCCGCCGTCTACAGCGACGAGGAACCGCTGCGGCCGCCGGCGGAGGAGGAGCTGGCGGACGAGATGGGCTGGGCCGGCGGCGTCTAGAACCCGGCACCGGGGCTCTGGAACCCGGCACCGGGGCTCTGGAACCCAGCACCGGGCTCTGGAACCCGGCACCGGGGCTCTGGAACCCGGCACCGGGGCTCTGGAACCCGGCACCGCGGGGCCGGCCGGGCTGGCTCTATACCCGGCACCGTGGATTGCTCTAGAACCCGGCACCGCACCGTGTGGGGGCGATGTTACCTCAGGAAAAAAAGGGATTTTTATTTTAAAAGTTTTCAATTTTTCTTCACACAAGGAGGGTTTTCCTCTGGAAAAGGGGGTATTTGCCTCAGGGATGGTTTTTTTCCTTGAAAAAAGGTGGGTTTTTTCCCTCATGAAAAGGGGTTTTTACCTCAAAAAAAGAAAGTTTTTACTCAAAACCAAAGTAGTGTGTTTTCCTTCAAAATAATCAAACCGTGTTTTCTTCAGGGAAAGGGAGGGTTCCTCAAAAAATGAAGGGATTTACCTCAAAAAAAGGATTTTTTTCTTCTGGAACAAAGATATGCCTTGGGGTGGGGGGAAGTATCCTCAGAAAATGAGACTTTTCCTCAGGAAAAGGGGTATTTACCTCAAAAAGTTTTTTCCTCAAAAAATCCACGCCAAACTACACATATCCCCAAAAGCCAACCACTTCTTCCCCAAAAAAGGTCGTTTTCACTCAAAAAGGAGGGATTTTGCCACAATTTAGAATAATGAGGGAGTTACATCACAAAAAAAAAAAAAAGGAATTCTAAAGAGAGGGGTTTACCTCAAAAAAAAAAGGTGTTTATCTCTAGAAGGAGATTATTTGCCTCAAATTTGCTGCTCAGAGGAGGGTTTTCCTCAGGAAAAAGGATATTTACCTCAGAATAGGGGAAGTTTTTATTCATTAAAGGAGGTTTCCCTCAAGGAAAAACAAAACAAACCATGATGTTTCCTCACCAAAAAAAAAATCCCTCAAAGAAAGAAAAAAATTTAAAAGGGTGGGGAAAAGGATTCCCTTAAAATGTTCCTTTTTTCACTGGAAAAGGTATATTTACATCAGGGTGGAGTGGGAAGGGAATATCCTCAAAAAGGAGGGTTTTATTTCAGGAAAAGGGACATTTGTTAAGACAAAATGATGTTTCTTCTCAAAAAGGAAGTTTTTACTCAAAAAAGGAAAAAAAAAAGGGAGGGGGGTTTCCCCCTCAAAAAAAAAAGAGGGAGTTTTATCTCAGGAAAAGAGACATTTACCTCCTGGAGATGGTGAATTGTTCTCAAAAAGGAATATTCCCTCTTGAAAAGGGATAATTACCTCAAAAAAATCCTTTAAAAAACCAGTTTTGCCTAAAAATGAAGGAAGTTTTTAATCCATGAAAAGGAGGTGTTTTCCCCTCAAAAAAGGAGTTTGTCACAGGAAAAGGGAGATTTACACCCAAAAAGGAGGGACTATCAAAAAGGAAAAGAGGGGGATTTTACATCAGGAAAAAGGATTTTGTCACCTCAGAAAAGGTAAACTTTACATTACAATGGAGGTGTTTGTTTCCCTGATGAAAGAGGATTTTTTACCTCAAAAAAGAGGAGTTTATCTCCAAGAAAGCAGAAAAAAGCAGAATTTTCCTCAAGCAAGGGAATTCTACTGCAAATAAAGGAATATTAACACAGAGGGGGATTTTACCTTAGGAGTGAAGTTTTCAATCAGGAAAAAAGATTTTTTAATCTGAGAAAAAGTGTATTTTACCTCACAAGAGGAATCTTGTGAGGGAGCGAGGGGGATTTTACCTCAGGAAAGGTAAATTTTACCTCAGAGACATGGGTTTTATCTAAAGAAAGGGGTGAATGTTTTATTTCAGGAGGAGTAGAATTTACCCCATGAAATAGGGTTTAACTGCAGGAAAGTGCATTTTTCACCTCAAGAAGAGGAATTTCACCTCAGAAAAGGGATTTTTACCCAAGGAAAGGTAAATTTTTCCTCACAAAAGAGGGGTTTACCTCATGAAAGAACATTTCACACCCCAGAAAGGGGGATTTTCCCTCAGGGAAGGGGTGGTTTACATCAGGAAAGTGGATTTTCCCCCAGAAAAAGTAAATTTTACCTCAAGAGGGTTTTACCTTAGGAAAAAACATTTCTCTCTTTAGGAAGAGGGGACTTTACATCAGAAAATGGAAACTTGACCTCAGTCACTGAAGAGAGTTTTACCTCATGAAAGTGTTCTTCACTTCAGGAAGGATTTTACCTCAGGAAGGGGGATTTTGTCTCAGGAAAAGTGAATTCTACCTCATGAATGAGGGGTTCACTCAAGAAAGGGACATGTTTTACCTCATGGAATACAATTTTAGCACAAGAAAGAACTTTCCACCTCAGGACAGCAGATTTTGCTTCAGAAATGTAAAATTTAACTCACTTAAAGAGGGTTTTACCTCATGAAAAGCACTGTTTTCTTAATGAAAGGGGCGTTTTACCTCAGGAATGTAAATTTTACCTCACGGAATTGGGTTTTATCTCAAGAAAGAACGTCACATCTTAGAAGGGGGAATTTTACCTCCGGAAACGGGGTGTTTTACCTAAGCGGGGAAGGTTTTACCTCAGACAAGTGGGATTTTACTTCAGGAGAGGTAAGTTTTACCTCACGAAAGCGCATTTTTCACCTCACGGAGGGGGTATTTCCCTCAGGACCAGCAGGACTCGCCCCGGGGCTCCGAGCGGAGTTTCCCGCGCCCGCACAGGCCTCGCCCCTCCCGCGCGCCCATTGGTGGAGCCGGCGGCCAATGGGGAGGCGGCACCGCGAGCGCCCCCACCAGGCTGAGCGGGGAGTGCAGGGGGGGAAACCCCAAAATCTTGAACCCCCCAAAACCCCAAATAATCCTGAACCCCCAAAATCCTGAAATCCTACTAACCCTGAACCTCTAATAACCCTGAACCCCCAAAATAGCAAACCCCCAATGACCCTGAATCCCCAAAATACTAAACCCCAATGACCCTGAACCCCCAAAATACTAAACCCCAAATAACCCTGAACCCCCAAAATCCTGAACCCGAAATGACCCTGAGCCCCCAGAACACCAAATCCTCTAAATACCAAACCCCCAATAACCTTAAACCCCCAGATCCTGAACCCCAAAATCCTGAAGCCCCCAAACCCCCAACCCTGAACCCCCAAAATCCCAAACCTCTAATAACCCTGAACCTCCAAAATACCAAAGCCCCAATAACCCTGAACCTCCAAAATTCTGAATCCTCAATAACCCTGAACCCCCCAAATCCTCAACCTCCAATAACCCTGAACCCCCAAAATACGAACCTCCAATAACCTGAACCCCCCCAAATCCAACCCCTAAAAACTCTGAACCCCCAAAATCCCAACTCCTCACAGAACCCTGAACCCTCCCCAAACCCAGACCCCCTCAATCACCCCAACCCCATCCCATAACCCCCCAAATCACCCCCCCAATAACCTCCGAGCCCCTTTTAACCTCCAAAGTTTAATAATAATAAAAAAAATCATAATACAATAAAATAAGGCCCCCCCGCCCCGCTACAAAGAGCTCGAGACTTGTTAGTGTCGGCGGGGGGGCAGGGGGGCCCCAAATCCGCCCCCCCCGCCCCCACCCCCCAATCCTATAAAAAACCCGGTGCGGGAGGGGTGGGGGGGGCTGGCCCTGCTGTGCTGGTTGGGGCTCCCCCCTCCCCATTTTGGGGGGGACCCCCGGACCCCCCACCTGTGTGTGGCCCACCCCCCCCGGGGCTGAACGATACAAAAGAAACAACTCAAATAATTACATCGCGGGGGGGGGGGAGGGGAGGAGGGGGAGAAGGGGAGACCCCCACCCCCAAAATCGGGGAGGTTTGGGGGGGCCCCAGGGTGGGGGGGGCACGGCGTGGCCCCCCCAGTCCATCCCCACCGCCCTCAGGCGCGTCCATCCGAGCTGGGGGCTCCACGTCACGAGTCCTGGGGGGGCACAGGGGTCACGGTTGGGGGGGACAATCCCAAAACCACACGGGCAGCCCTCCCCCCGCCCCTTTATCCCATAACCCCTCCCTGGGTATGGGGGAACCCCCCAAACCCCCTCCCCTGCACCCCAGAGCCCCCCCGTGCTCCTCCTGGACCCTCCTCACCCCCTGATCCCACCACGTACCCCCAGAACTGTCCCCTGTACCCCACAACCCCCGATTCTCCTCCTGGACCCTTCTCACCCCATAATGCCCCCATTAAACACCACCAACCCCATAAATCCTCTTCACCCCTGTAACTCCTCCTTGTAACCCATAAACCTCTGAATTGTCCTGCACCCCTCTCACCCCATAATCCCACCAAACACCCCCATAATCCCTGCACCCCATAAACCCTCGAATTCTTCCCTGAACCTCTCTCACCCCATAATCCCAACAAACATCCCCCCGATTCCCCCTGCATCCTATAAACCACCCCCAATTCTCCTCCTGGACCCTCCTGTACCCTATAAACCCCCAAAATAACCCTGAACCCCCCAAAATCCCAAACCCCCAATAATCCTGACCCCCAAAATCCTGAACCCCCAATATCCCAAAACTCCAATAACCCTAAATGCTCAAAATCCCGAACTTCCAATCATCCTGAACCCCTCAAAATCCCAAACCTCCAGTAACTCTGAACCCCCAAAATCTCAAACCCTCAATAACTCTGCAACCCCCCCAAAAACCTGAACTCCCAATATCCCTGCACCCCCAAAATCCCGAACCCCCAATAACCCTGAACCCCCAAAATCCCGATCCCCCAATAACTCTGACCCCTAAAATCCTGAACCCCCAATAACCCAAATTCTCCTCATGGGCCCCCCTGTACCCCATAATCCCCCCTGTTCTCTTCCTGGGGCCCCCCTGTACCCCATAACCCCCCCAAAATCCCCAACCCCAATAACCCCAACTGTCCTCATGGGTCCCCTCTGTATCCCATAATCTCCCCAAAATCCCCAACCCCCCAATACCCCTGAACCCCCAATAACCCAAATCTCCTCCTGGGCCCCCCTGAACCCCCCAAAACCCTGAACCCCCAATAACCCTGAACCCCCCAAAAGCCCAAACCCCAAATAACCCTGAACCCGCAAAATCCTGAACCCAAATAACCCAAATTCTCCTCCTGGGGCCCCCTGTACCCCATAAACACCCTAAAATCCCAAACCCCTCAATAAACCTGAACTCCCAAATAGCCCTGAACCCCTAAAATCCTGAACCCCGAGTAACCCAAATCCTCCTCCTGAGACTGCCCTGTACCCCATAAACCCCCAAAATCCCAACCCCCCAATAACCCTGAACCCCCAATAACCCAAATTCTCCTCATGGGCCCCCCTGTACCCCATAATCTCCCCAAAATCCCCAACCCCCTAATAACCCTGAACCCCAAAATCCTGACCCCGCAATACCCCAAATCTCCTCCTGGGCCCCCCCTGTACCCCATAAACCCCCCAAATCCCGAAACCCCAGTAACCCCAAATCTCCTCCTGGGCCCCCCTGCACCAAACCCCCCAAAATCCTGACCCCCCAACACCTCTGAACCCCCAATAACTCCAATTCTCCTCCTGGGCCCCCTCTGTACCCATAATCTCCCCCAAATCCTCATGGCCCCCTCTGTACCCCACAAATCCCCCCAAATCTCCTCCTGGCCCCCCCGTACCTCACAATCCCCCCAATTCTCCTCCTGGGCCCCCCCGTACCTCACAAATCCCCCCAATTCTCCTCCTGGGCCCCCTCTGTACCCCACAAATCCCCCCAATTCTCCTCCTGGGCCCCCCCGTACCGCATAATCTCCCCCCAATTCTCCTCCTGGCCCCCCTGTACCCCACAAATCCCCCCAATTCTCCTCCTGGGCCCCCCCCGTACCCCATAATCTCCCCCCAATTCTCCTCCTGGGCCCCCCCTGTACCCCACAAATCCCCCCAATTCTCCTCCTGGGCCCCCTCTGTACCCCATAATCTCCCCCAGATCTCCGCATGGCCCCCTCTGTACCCCACAAATCCCCCAGTTCTCCTCCTGGGCCCCCCTGTACCCCACAAATCCCCCAATTCTCCTCCTGGGCCTCCCCGTACCCCATAATCTCCCCCCAATTCTCCTCCTGGGCCCCCCCGTATCCCACAAATCCCCCCAATTCTCCTCCTCGGCCCCCTCTGTACCCATAATCTCCCCCAAATCTCCTCATGGCCCCCCCCGTACCCCACAAATCCCCCCAATTCTCCTCCTGGGCCCCCCCGTACCCCATAATCTCCCCTAAATCTCCTCATGTCCCCCCCGTACCCCATAAATCCCCCCCATTTACCCCCCCCGCCCCCCACACTCACCCCCGGGGCCTGGGGGCCGGCTGTGGGGCTGTCCCGGGGGTCCCCCCCCTCGGGCCCCCGACTCCTCTTTGGCTCCAGCTCCTCCTTGGCCAGGGGGGGGAGGTCCCCCCGCTCCGCCCGGCGCTTGCGGCGCCTCTCGGGGTCCCGGCCTCGGGCCCGAGCCCCCCGGCGCTCCGCCTGCTCCAGCTGGGGGGCACGGCCCGTCAGACACCCCAAAACCGCAACGGGGGGCTGCACTGCCAGCCCAGCCAGGGTTTGGGGTGCAAGAGCAGAGTAGGGAAGCGTTCGGGGGGTCCCCAAGGGGGTTTGGGGACTCTGACCCTGAGGAGTTGGTGGGAAGGGGCAAAGGAAGGGCATAGAGAGAGTTTTGGGGTGCCAGAGGGGATTTTGGGGGGCCCCACCATGAGGAAGAGGGCGGGAGGAGCTGCATGCTGCCAGTTTTGGGGTCTCCGAGGGAATTTGAGGGAGGCAGGGAGAGCTTTAAGAGATGATCTGGGGGCAGTTCTGGGGTGCCCAGAAGGGGTTGGGGCAGTTTGGGGTTCAAGGGAGACATTTTGGAGCAGTTTTGGGGTGCCCAGAAGGGGTTGGAGCAGTTTGGGAGTTCAAGGGAGACATTTTGGAGCAGTTTTGGGATGCCCAGAAGGGTTGGGGCAGTTTTGGGGTTCAAGGGAGACATTTTGGGGCAGTTCTGGGATGCCAGAAGGGTTGGGCAGTTGGGGTTCAAGGGAGACATTTGGAGCAGTTTGGGGTGCCCAGAAGGGTTGGAGCAGTTTTGGGGTTCAAGGGTGACATTTTGGGGCAGTTCTGGGATGCCCAGAAGGGGTTGGGGCACTTTTGCAGTTCAAAGGAAAAATTTTGGGGCAGTTCTGGGGTGCCCAGAAGGGGTTGGAGCAGTTTTGGGGTTCAAGGGAGACATTTTGGGGCAGTTCTGGGGTCCTCAGGGTGCTTGAGGGAAGTTTTGGGGTCTTGGGGAATACTTGGAGTCCCCTAGGGGGGTTTGGGGCAAGTTTTAGGCTCCTGGAGATGCTTTGGAGGAGTTCTGGGGTGGTTTGGGGGGTCCCTGAGGAGGATTTGGGGGCAGGTTTAGGAGGGTTCTGTACCCCTAGGGAAGATTTGGGGGTTCTGTGCCCCCAGGGAGGGTTTGGGGGGTTCTGGAGCAGTTTTGGGGGAGTTCTGAGTTCCCAGGGGGGATTTGAGGATGTTCTGTGCTCCCATGGAGGGTTTGGGGGACTTGAGGGCAGTTTTTGGGGGTTCTCTGTCCCCGGGTAGGGTTTGGGGGTCTCTGTGGTGTTTTGGGCGTTTGTTCTGTGTCCCCAGGGAGGTTTGGGGGTCCCCGGGGGGGTTTGGGGGTCCCCATGGGAGGTTTGGGAGTCCCCAGGGAGGTTTGGGGGTCCCTGGGGGGGTTTGGGAGTCCCCGGGGGGGTCTGGAGGTCCCCAGGGAGGTCTGGGGCTCCCAGGTGGGTTTGGGGGTCCCCGGGGGGTTTGGGGTGCCAGTACCTCGAGCAGCAGGCGGAACAGGGCCAGCGGGGGTGGGCGCGTGGCCTGCAGCAGCCGCCAGATGCTCTGGGCCTCGTCCAGCGTCACCTCCAGCAGGTCCCCCTCCATCATCAGCTCCTCCAGCGGCCGCCGCGTCCCCTCGGCCAGCTCCAGCACGGGCCCCTGCAGCCGCGGCAGCGCCGCGCTCAGCGCCTCCAGCTCTGCGGGGACACGGGGACATGGTGGGGACATGGTGGGGACACCACGGGGACATCATGGGGACACCGGGACACCTCAGGTACAGGGGCATTGTGGGGATACGGGGACACCACGGGGACAGGAAAACAAAGAGTTCCAGCCCCAGCAGCGCCATGCTCAGCGCCTCCAGCTCTGCGGGGACACCATGGGGACATTGTGGGGACACCATGGGGACATCGTGGGGACACCATGGGGACATAGGGACAAAGGGGGTTCCGACCCCAGCAGCGCCGCTCTCAGCGCCTCCGGCTCTGCAGGGACACCACAGGGACATGGGGACACCACGGGGACATGGGGACGGGAAGTTCCAACCCCAGCAGCGCCACGCTCAGCGCCTCCAGCTCTGCAGGGACATGGGGACATTGTGGGACATCATGGGGACACCATGGGGACATCTCAGGGACACCGGGGGTTCCAGCCCCAGCAGCACCGTGCTCAGCGCCTCCAGGTCTGTGGGGACATGGGAACAACGTGGGGACACCGTGGGGACACCGTGGGGACAAGGGGACACAGGGATATGAGGACACAAGGACACACGAAGTTCCAGCCCCAGCAGCGCCGCACTCAGCACCTCCAGCTCTGCAGGGACATGGGGACATCGTGGGGACATGGAGACACCTCAGGGACGGACATGGGGACACAGGGTGCACTCAGTGCCTCCCGCTCCACGGGGACACCGTGGGGACACCACAGGGACGAGGACACTGCAGGGACGCCCACAGATCCACAGGGTCCCCCAGCGCCCCCAAGCTCAGCAGGGATCCCGGGGATCCCATCTCGCCCGTGCCCTCAGGGGATCCCTGGACCCCTCTGTCCCTCCCCAGGGGATCTGGGGGATCCCAGCGGGTCCCAGGCCCCCGATCCCACTCACCCGAGGGCAGGGGGCCGTTCTTCTCCGGGCTGGGGGTGTCCCCGTTCTCCACTGACACCTGGGGGGACAGAGGGAAGGTGTTCTGGGGGGCTGGGCCTCCCCCAGCCCCAAAAACAGCCCCAGAGCCCCCAAAACCTGCCCCGGAGCCCCAAAACTCCCCCAGACCCTCCCATTGCCCCAGACCCTTCCACCTTGGTCTGCTCGTTGTGGCTGGCCTCGCGCAGGGGTCTGACACCCCAAATTCCCCCCAAATCTCCCAAGCCCCCCATAATTTCCCCAAATCTCTCATAAACCCTCCTAAATCTCCCCCAAAATCTCTCCACCTTGGTCTGCTTGTTGTGGCTGGCTTCGCGCAGGGCGCTGACACCCCAAATTCATCCCAAATCTCCCTAAATCTCCCCAAACCCCCCATAATTCCCCCCAAACTCCCCTAAATCTCCCCACCTTGGTCTGCTCGTTGTGGCTGGCCTCGCGCAGGGGTCTAACATCCCAAATTCATCCCAAATTCATCCCAAAATCTCCCCTAAATCTCCCATAAACCCCCCCAAATCCCCACCTTGGTCTGCTCATTGTGGCTGGCCTCGGCAGGGCCCTGACACCCCAAATTCCCCCAAATCTCCCCAAATTCCCCCCAAACCCCCAATCTCCCACCTTGGTCTACTCATTGTGGCTGGCCTCACGCAGGGCCCTGACACCCCAAATTCCCCCAAAATCTCCCAACCCCATAATTTCCCCAAATCTCTCATAAACCTCCTAAATCTCCCCAAAATCTCCCCACCTTGGTCTGCTCATTGCGCTGGCCTCACGCAGGGCCCCGACATCCCAAATTCCCCCAAATCTCCCCCCAATCTCCCCAAACCCCCATAATTCCCCCTAAATGTCCATACACCCCCCCTAAACCCCCACCTTGGTCTGCTTGTTGTGGCTGGCCTCGCGCAGGGCCCTGACACCCAAATTCCCCCAAATCTCCCTAAATCTCCCCAAACCCCCATAATTCCCCCAAACTCCCCTAAATCGCCCCACCTTGGTCTGCTCGTTGTGGCTGGCCTTGTACAGGGGTCTGACACCCCAAATCTCCCTAAATTCCCCCAAATCTCCCCAAAACCCCACCTTGGTCTGCTTGTTGTGGCTGGCCTCGTGCAGGACCTTGACACCCCAAATTCATCCCAAATCTCCCTAAATCTCCCCAAACCCCCCATAATTCCCCCCAAACTCCCCTAAATCTCCCAACCTTGGTCTGCTCATTGCGGCTGGCCTCGCGCAGGGCCCTGACACCCCAAATTACCCCCAAATCTCCCCCACAAGCCCCACCTTGGTCTGCTCATTGCGGCTGGCCTCGCGCAGGGCACCGTCGCCGTCCCCGTGGTGCAGGCGGTGCCGCAGCGCCGCCAGGCGCTCCAGGGGCCCGGCCACGTCAGGGGAGGCCAGGAGCTGTCGGGCGCGGTCCTGCCAGGTGATGGCTCTCTCGGTGAGGCACTGCAGGGCCTCGCCCTCGGGCAGCCGCACCGGCAGCTTCTGCAAGGCCACCAGCAGCGCCAGGATGGTCTCGAGGCGCGGCCGGCGCGAGCGCTGGCACAGCGGGCACAGGAACTTGGCGTCCCACTCCCACCAGGCCGGGGAAGGTTTCTGAGCGCCCAGGCGGGGCCAGGCCACGCAGGAGCCGTGGAACCAGTCCCGGCAGAGCTGGCACTGCAGCATGCCCGGCCCTGCCGGCTGCCCGCACACGCAGGACGGCGGCCCCGGGCCCGGCAGCGGCGGCGCAGCTTTCTGGGCGTTGGCGTGGCGCAGGCGCAGCATGCCCTCCTTCTCCTTCTGCTCGCCCTCCTTGAACGCCACGATCTGCACGGGACACCGGGGGTCAGAGGTGACAGGACTGGGGGAATGTGGGGGACAGCAGGGGGTGAGACAGGGATTTGGGGAAACTGGGGACAGCAGGGGGTGAGAGGTGACAGGGATTGGGGACATGTGGGTGACCCATCCCCAAACCCTGAATGCCATGATCTGGGGTGGGAACAGCAGGAGGGTTGGAGGTGACAGGGACTGTGGGGCCACATCCCCAAACCCCTGAATGCCATGATCTGGGGGACAGCAGGGTGTGAGAGGTGACAGGGACTGGGGACATGCGGGTGACCCATCCCCAAACCCCTGAATGCCACAAATCCAAGGGACAGCAGGGTGTGAGAGGTGACAGGGACTGGGACATGTGGGTGACCCATCCCCAAACCCCTGAATGCCATGATCTGGGGGACAGCAGGGTGTGAGAGGTGACAGGGACTGGGGACATGCGGGTGACCCATCCCCAAACCCCTGAATGCCAATCGGGACAGCAGGTGTGAGAGGTGACATGGACTGGGGACATGTGGGTGACCCATCCCCAAACCCCTGAATGCCACAAATCCAAGGGACAGCAGGGTGTGAGAGGTGACAGGGACATGCAGGTGACCCATCCCCAAACCCCAAAACACCACAATCTAGAGGAATAAGGAATGTGAGCAGTGACAGGAACCAGGGACAGATGTGGTGCCCCCCACCCCAATCTTGGGGTGGGGACAGCAGGGACAGGAGCAGTGCCAGGGCTGGGGGTCCCGGGGTGCCCCCCACTCCCCCCAGCTCACCACAGCACCGGGGTCCCGCAGGTCCTGCGCTGACAGCCCCAAGCTCTCGGCGTCCAGCCGGTACAGCCCCGGCTCCTGCCGCCACTTGAGCCTCTTGCTGCTGTCCGAGCCGGCGTCGGCGCAGGGACACAGCACCTGGGGGACACTGGGGGGGGTCAGCGCCCTGCCAGGACCCCCTCCCGGGCCCCAGTGCCCCCTCAGACACCCACCTCGAGCAGGGTGTAGCAGGAGTTCTTCTTGAGGAAGGTGCGGGAGGCCTTGTCCCGCCAGGAGTGCGCGGTGCCCACCTGCACCTCGAGCTGCCGCAGCTCCTCCAGCCGCACCGGCAGGTCCCGGCCCACGGCCACCAGCCCCTCCAGGTCATCCAGGCACGGGTAGTGGTCACCGTTCTGCGGGGACACGGGGTCAGGTAGGGATGGCACGGGGACACGGGAGTGGTGGGGACACGGGGGGACAGGAAGGGGATGTGGGGGGATGGTGGGAGGCACAGGATGGGGACACGGTGGCAGGGATGGGACAGGGACAGGATGGGGACACGGTGGCAGGGATGGGACAGGATGGGAACAAGGTGGCAGGGACATGACAGGGATAGAATGGGGATGTGGTGGCAGGGATGGGGACATGGTGGCAGGGATGGGACAGGGATGGGGACACGGTGGCAGGGATGTGACAGGGACAGGATGGGGACACGGTGGCAGGGTTGGGACAGGGAACAGGGACAGGATGGGGACATGGTGACAGATGGGAGGTCCATCAGACATGGACATGGAGGTGTCCAGTGTCCAGAGGGACAGGATGGGGACACAGGAGTGTCCAGGGCCCATGACAGGGACACAGGGGCCTCCAGTGTCCATGGGGCCAGCACAGGATGGGAACACAGGGGCCTCTGATGTCCATGGGGACAGGACAGGGACACAGGGGTGTCCAAGGGGACAGAGCCCACCTGGATCTCCTCCACGTCAGCGATCCAGGCGCGGGCTTTGGCCAGGGCCTCCTTCAGGGCCTGGATGTTGGGCAGCAGCGCCGGGATGTTCTCGGCCTCCTTGATGATGGCGGCCAGCGTGGCTGGGGGGTGCTTCTGCCTAAGGGGGGGTCAGAGCCAGGGACCCTGAGACCTCCCGGGCACCCCCAGAGACCTCCCTGGCACCCCAGAGATCTCCCTGACACCCCAGAGATCTCCCTGACACCCCAGAGACCTCCCTGGCACCCCTGAGACCTCCCTGGCACCCCTGAGACATCCCTTGGCACCCCTGAGATCTCCCTGAGACCCCAGAGACCTCCCTGGCACCCCTGAGACATCCCTGACACCCCAGAGACATCCCTGGCACCCCAGAGATCTCCCTGACACCCCAGAGACCTCCCTGGCACCCCTGAGACCTCCCTGGCACCCCAGAGATCTCCCTGAGACCCCAGAGACCTCCCTGGCACCCCTGAGACCTCCCTGGCACCCCTGAGACCTCCCTGGCACCCCTGAGACATCCCTTGGCACCCCAGAGACCTCCCTGACACCCCAGAGATCCCCCCGGCACCCCTGAGACCTCCCTGGCACCCCTGAGACATCCCTTGGCACCCCAGAGACCTCCCTGGCACCCCTGAGACATCCCTTGGCACCCCAGAGACCTCCCTGGCACCCCTGAGACCTCCCTGACACCCCAGAGACCCCCTTGGCACCCCAGAAACCTCCCTGACACCCCAGAGACCCTCTTGGCACCCCTAGACCCAGGGCAGGAACTGCTGAAGGGCCCCAAACCCCAAAGCTTCACCCCCTTCATCTCTCCTTGTGGGCACACGGGGAGCAGCCCCTTTATATCCCCCCAGAGACACAAGAGGCAGCCCCCAGCCCCTCTATATCCCAGTGAAAACATGAGGGGCAGCCCCCAGACTCTTTATCTCCCCCTGAAAACACACGAGGGGCAGCCCCCAACCCCTTTATATCCCCCCAAAGACATGAGGGGCAGCCCCCAGTGACACCAAGGGCAGCCCCCAGCCCCTTTATATCCCCCCAGAGACACGAGAGGCAGCCCCCAGCCCCTCTATATCCCAGTGAAAACATGAGGGGCAGCCCCCAGACTCTTTATCTCCCCCTGAAAACACAAGGGGCAGCCCCCAGCCCCTTTATATCCCCCTGAAAACATTAGGGGAGCCCCAAACTCCTTTATATCCCCCCAAAAACACAGGGAGCAGCCCCCAGCCGCTTTATATCCCCCAAACACACCAGGAGCAGCCCCCAGCCCCTTTATCCCCACCCAGGGCACACAGGGCACAGCCCCAGCTCCTCTCCCCTCTGAGGTGCAGCCCCCAGCCCCTTTATATCCACCCAGGGACACAAGGGGCGGCCCCCAGCCCCTTTATATCCCCCCCCAAAAACACAGGGAGCAACCCCCAGCCCCTTTATCTCCCCCAAACACACTTGGGGCAGCCCCCATCCCTCTTTATTCCCACCCAGGGCACACCCCCAGCCCCCTTTATCCCCTCTGAGGTGCAGCCCCCAGCCCCTTTATATCCCCCAAACACACCAGGAGCAGCCCCCAGCCCCTTTATCCCCACCCAGGGCACAGCCCCAGCTCCTCTCCCCTCTGAGGTGCAGCCCCTTTATATCCCCCAAAGACACAAGGGGCAGCCCCCAGCCCCTCTGTCTCCCCCTGGGGAGGGGTCCCAGCCCCTGACCTGGCCTCGAGGCACATCTGGGCCTTCTCCTCCCAGCGCTGGGCGATGGTCAGCAGCTCCTGCAGCTCGGCCATGGCCACGTCCACGGCGGGGCTGGGGGCCACGGTGCGGCCGGCCTGGATGAGGCCACGCATGACGGGCAGGGGCACGCGGGCACGCGGGGACCGCAGCGTGGCCGTCACCTCCTCCAGCCAGGCCGCCTGGGCCAGCTGCCGCTCCAGCCGCCGGCCCTCGGGCACCTCCACGCCCAGCCGGGCCCCGCGCTCCAGCAGCTCCTGCAGAGCCCCCGGGCCCGGCGGGGGAACGTCCAGAGCCGCCCGCGCCTCCGCCTGGAACGCCTCCACTCGCTCCAGCAGCGCCTGCGGGGACAGGGACGGGCTCAGGGACAGCCGGGGGACAGCTGGGGGACACCTGGGGGACAGCTGGGGGACAGGGACAGCCGGGAGACAGCCTCAGGGACAGCTGGGGGACAGGGACGGGCTCAGGGACAGCCCGGGGGACACTGCTGGGGACAGGGACAGCCGGGGGACAGGGACAGGCTCAGGGACAGCCAGGGGACAGTCTGGGGACAGGGACAGGCTCAGGGACAGCCAGGGGACATTGTGGGACACTGCAGGGGACAGGGACAGGCTCAGGGACAGCCTGGGGACATTGTGGGACACTGCAGGGGACAGGGACAGGCTCAGGGACAGCCTGGGGACATTGTGGGACACTGCAGGGGACAGGGACAGGCTCAGGGACAGCTGGGGGACAGGGACAGCCTCAGGGACAGCCAGGGGACACTGCTGGGGATACGGGGCAGGGACAGCCTCAGGGACAGCCCCAGGACAGCTAGGGGACAGGGATGGCCTTAGGGACAGCCAGAGGACAGCTAGGGGACATGGTGTGACACTGCTGGGGACATGGGGTCAGGGACAGCCTCAGGGACATTGTGGGACACCGCCGGGGACATGGGGCAGGGACAGCCTCAGGGACAGCCTCAGGGACAGCCAGGGGACACTGCTGGGGACATTGTGTGACATGGCCAGGATGCAGAGGGACAGCATCGGGACACTGCAGGACACCCATGGGACACTGCTGAGACACTGTGGGACACTCCTGGCATATGCAGGGACATGGGGTGACATCCCTGGGACACCCCCAGGACACTGTGTGACACTCCTGGGACACCATGTGACACCTCCCAGGACACTGTGACACCCCTGGGACACTATGACACCCCAGCACATCATGTGACACCCCTGGGACACTGTGTGACACCAAGGGACACTGTGTGACACCAGGGGACACCGTATGACACCAGGGGACACCATGTGACACCCCTGGGACACCGTGTGACACTAGGGGACACCGTGAGACAGCAGGGGACACTGTGAGACACCAAGGGACACCCTGTGACACCCCAGGACACCGTGTGACACCCCAGGACACCCTGGAACACCGTGTGACACCAAGGGACACCGTGTGACAGCAGGGGACACCATGTGACACCAGGGGACACCATGTGACACCCCTGGGACACCCTGTGACACTAGGGGACACCGTGAGACACCAGGGGACACTGTGTGACACTAGGGGACACTGTGAGACACCAAGGGACACCGTGTGACACCCCAGGACACCCTGGAACACCGTGTGACACCAAGGGACGCCGTGTGACACCAGGGGACACCGTGTGACAGCTCTGGGACACTGTGTGACACCCCAGGACACTGTGTGACAGCAGGGGACACCGTGTGACACCCCTGGGACACATGTGACAGCAGGGGACACCGTGAGACACCAGGGGACACTGTATGACACCCCAGGACACTGTGTGACACCAAGGGACACTGTGTGACAGCAGGGGACACCGTATGACACCAGGGGACACCGTATGACACCCCTGGGACACCAAGGGACACTGTGTGACACCAAGGGACACCGTGTGACACCCCAGGACACCGTGTGACACCCCTGGGACACCCTGTGACACCCCAGGACACCCTGGAACACCGTGTGACACCAGGAGACACGTGTGACACCAGGGGACACCATGTGACACCCCAGGACACCATGTGACACCCCAGGACACCGTGTGACACCAAGGGACACCGTGTGACACCCCTGGGACACCGTGTGACCCCGGCCCACCTGCACGTCCCCGATCTGGTGCATGACACAGGGCAGTTGGTTCATCTGCTCCAGGAACGCCCGCAGCTCCTCCACAGTCAGCGCCGGCGCGGGGACCCTGCGGGGACAGGAGGGGACAGCTGGGACACGGGGACAGCAAGGGGACAGCGAGGGGACAGCTGGGACATGGGGACAGCGAGGGGACAGGGACCCTGCGGGGACAGCTGGGACACGGGGGACAGCGAGGGGACAGCAAGGACACTGCTGGGACACGGGGGACAGCAGGGGACAGCGAGGGGACAGGAACCCTGCGGGGACAGCAAGGGGACACCTGGGACACGGGGACAGTGAGGGGACAGGAACCCTGCGGGGACAGCAGGCACTGCAGGACACGGGGACAGCATGGGGACAGCATGGGGACAGTGAGGGGACAGGGACCGTGTAGGCACCAATAGGACACCACAGGGACACGGGGGACAGCGAGGGACAGGGAGGGGACAGGAAGGGGACAGGGACCCTGAAGGGACAGCAAGCACTGCTGGGACACTGCAGGGACATGGAGGGGATGGGGACCCCACAGTGACATGAGGACAGTGAGGGGAGGGGACGCGGAGGGGGAGGGGGATATGGGGGTGGGGGGAATATGGGAGGGACAGGGATGGGGACATGGAGGGGACAGGGATGTGATGGGGACACGGGGGCAGACGGAATGTCTACAGGGAACAGGATGGTGACATGGAAGTGTCCAGTGTCCATGGGGACAGGATAGGGACATGGAAGTGTCCATGGGGACAGCACAGGAACACCAGAGTGTCCAATGTTCATTGGATCAGGACAGGGACATGGAAGTGTCCATGGGGACAGTACAGGGACACTGGAATGTCCATGATCAGCAGGGGACAGCACAGGGACACTGGAATGTCCATGATCAGCAGGGGACAGCACAAGGTCACAGGGAAGCACGAGAGGGACAGGAAACCGAATACGCTGAGACAACAGGACAGACACCCAGGGAAAGGCACCCAGCATGGTGACACTGAGCTGCTGGGGACAGCTGGGGACATCTGGGGACACTGACCCGGTCTCCTGGGAGCTGATGAGCCCCAGGGCCTCGGAGACGCAGCGCTCGGCCTGGCCCAGGCAGCCCTTGAGGCGGTGCAGCAGCTCGTTCTCGGGGAACTTGCGCTCCCGCGCCTCCGACTCCAGCGCCCGCAGCTCCTCCAGCGCTGGCCGGGCACAGCCGGGGGGTCAGGGCCGGGCTCAGAGCCCCCCTAGACCCCCCAAAGCCCCCCGGGACCCCCACTCACTGCGCTTGCGGCCGTCCTCCACCTCGAGGGCGATGCGCACCTTGTTGGCCCAGGTGTCGAAGGACTCGGCGCGCACCTTGAGCTTGTGCAGCATGGCCGGCAGCTCGTCCAGGGTGTAACGGTACCTGGGGGGGCTGGGGGTCACTGCCGGGCCCCCCTCACACCCACCGACCCCCCCAGGGATACAAACGGGACCCCCAGACTGAGCCCATGGGGTACAGGGGGGATTTGGGGTGGTGGGGGTGGGCAGTGAGCCCCCTCTAACTCAGCAGAGCCCCCCCGGGTCAGGGATGTGTCCCCCTGCCCAGGGACACCCCCAAATTACAGCCAGGACTCCATGCAGGGTCACCCCAGCACCCACAGCTCCCCCCAGGTCAACCCTGAGTGTGTGTCCCCAGGGTCACAGCAAGGGTCCCAACACCCCAAAACCTGACCCCAAATCTTACAGACCCCCCCAAGGGCACACCCAGGTCCCCAGCCCCCCCAAACCATCCCCATGTTCCCCTCCAGGGGCACACTGAGACCTCCAGCCCGCCTGGAACATCCCCACATCCCATTCTAGGGCACACCAGCCCCCCAAACCCACACCCATCCCCTCTCCCAGCCCCCCTAAACCATCCCCATGTTCCTCTCAGGAGCACAGCAAGGCCCCCAACCCCCCAAACCTCTCCCAGCCCCCAAACCCCTTTCCCAGCCCCCCAAACTCCTGTCCCAGCCCCCAAACCCATCTCAGCTCCCTAAACCCCTTTCCCAGCCCCCAAACTCCTGTCCCAGCCCCCAAACCCATCTCAGCTCCCTAAACCCCTTTTCCAGCCCCCCAAACTCCTGTCCCAGCCCCCAAACCCATCTCAGCACCCTAAACCCCTGTCCCAACCCCCAAACCCTGTCCCAGCCCCCCAAACCCTGCCTCAGCCCCCCAAACCTCTCTCCAAACACCCAAACCTCTGTTCCAGCCTCTCAAACCTGTCCCAGCCCCCCAAACCCCTACCCCAGCCCCCCAAACTCCTGTCCCAGCCCCCCAAATCTCTCTCCAAACATTCAAACCTCGCTCCCAGCCCCCAAAGCCCTCTCCCAGCCCCCCCCAAACCCTTCTCCCTGTCCCCTCAAGCTCCCCAGCCCCTCAAAACCCTGTCCCAGACCCCAAACCCCTCTCCCCATCCCCAGCCCCCAAAACCCTGTCCCAGACCCCAAACCCCTCTCTCAGCCCCCCAAACCCCTCTCCCCATCCCCTCAAGCTCCCCAGCCCCCCAAAACCCTGTCCCAGACCCCAAACCCCTCTCCCAGCCCCCCCAAACCCCTCTCCCTGTCCCAAGCTCCCCAGCCCCCCAAAACCCTGCCTCAGCCCCCCAAACCGCCATTCTAGCCCCCAAAACCCTGTCCTAGTCCCCCCAAACCTCTCTCCAAACACCCTAACCCCTCTCCCAGTCCCCCAAACCCCTCTCCCACCCCCCCAAGCCCCCCAGCCCCCCACCTGAGGTACTGCTTGCTGCGGGGGCACTTGCAGAGGTCGTCCATGTGGTAGAGGCAGACCAGGCCCTGGGGGCAGTCGTAGCAGGCCAGGGCTGACAGGAAGCACGTGGTCTTGCACTTGTCACACTGGCGCTCATCATCAGGCAGCAGCTCAAAGGCCTCACGCTCTGCCTCAGTGATGCCCTGGGGGGCAAAAAAATGGGTATCAGACCGCCCTCGGAGATTGTGGGGTGCCCTCAGCATCTTCAACCCCTTCCTGAACCCCTGAGGGGGACAAAAAAATCTATTATTGCCCCCAGAAGCTTCAACCCTTCCTGCTCTGCCTCTGTGATGCCCTGCGGGGCAAAAAAATGGACATCAGACCCCCCCATGAAGATTGTGGGGTGCCCCTGTACCCCTAAACCCCTCGGTGATTGTCTGAGGAGGCCAAAAATTCTGTCAGATTCTCCCCAGGAGCTACAACCCTTCCTGCTCCATCTCTGGCATGCCCTGGGGGGGGCAAAAAAATGGATATCAGACCCCCCCCGGAGATTGTGGGGTGCCCCTGTACCCCCAAACTCCTCCATGATCCCAAGGGGGATAAAAATTCTGTCAGATTCCCCCCAGCAGCTCCAATCATTACTTCTCTGCCTCTGTGATGCCCTGTGGGGGGCAAAGAAATGGATATCAGACCCCCCTGTGGAGATTGTGGGGTGCCCCTGTACCCCCAAACCCCTCCATGATTCCCTGAGGGGGACAAAAAAATCTGTTATTTCCCCCAGCAGCTCCAACCCTTCCTGCTCTGCCTCTGTGATGCCCTGGGGAGGCAAAAAAATGAGTATCAGACCCCCCCGTGGAGGTGCCCCTGTACCCCTAAACCCCTCCATAACCCCCTGAGAGTGCCACAAACATCCCCAACCCTTCTATGACCTTCCAGGGGAGCACAAATCTGACCCTCATCCTTTCTCCAGAGCTTTTGGGGTGCCCTCAGCAGTTCCAATCCCTCCATAACCCCCCGAGGGTGGCACAAACAGAACCCTAAGAACATCCTAAAGCTTTTGGGGCCCCCCCAGCGCCCACAACCCCGAGGGTGGCACAAACACAACTCTCACCCTTTCCCCAAAGCTTTTGGGGTCCTCCTAGTACCCCCTAACCCCTCCACAACCCCCTGAGGGTGCCACAAACACAACTCTCACCCCCTTCCCCAGAGCTTTTGGGGTCCCCCCAGCACCCCCAACCCCTCTCTGACCTTCCAGGGGAGCACAAATCTGACCCTCATCCTTTCTCCAGAGTTTCTGGCATCCCCCCAGCACTCCCAACCCCTCCATAACCCCCTGAGAGTGGCACAAACACAACCCTCATCCTTTCCCCAGAGTTTTTGGGGTGCCCTTAACACTCCCAACCCTTCCATAACCCCAAGAGTGCCACAAACACAACTCTCACCCCTTCCCCAGCGCTTTTGGGGTCCCCCTAGTTCCCTCTAACCCCTCTATGACCTTTCAGGGGAGCACAAACACAACTGTCACCCCTTCCCCAGAGCTTTTAGGGTCCCCCTAGTACCCCCAACCCCTCTGTGACTTTCCAGGATGGCATGAACACAACCCTCACCCCTTCCCCAGAGTTTTTGGGGTCCCTCCAGCAGTTTCAACCCTTCCATAACCCCTGAGGGTGGCACAAACACAACTCTCACCCCTTCCCCAGTGCTTTTGGGGTCCCCCTAGTTCCCTCTAACCCCTCTATGACCTTTCAGGGGAGCACAAACACAACTGTCACCCCTTCCCCAGAGCTTCTGGGGTCCCCCTAGTACCCCCAACCCCTCTGTGACTTTCCAGGATGGCATGAACACATGAACCCCCTTCCCCAGAGTTTTTGGGGTCCCTCCAGCAGTTTCAACCCTTCTATAACCCCCGAAGGTGGCACAAACACAACTCTCACCCCTTCCCCAGCGCTTTTAGGGTCCCCCTAGTACCCCCCAACCCCTCCATAACCCCCTGAGGGTGCCACAAACCCTCCCCCTTCCCCAGAGTCTTGGGGTGCCCCGAGTACCCCCCAACCCCTCTCTGACCTTCCAGGGTGGCACAAACAAAACCCCTGGAGTTCCCCCTGCCCCTCCCCACTCCCCCCATCTCTCGGGGTGCCCCCCACCCCTGTTTTTCGGGGTGCCCCCACCTTCTCCAGCAGGGCCTTGCGCAGCTTGCGCTCCTCCTGCACCAGCACGAACATCTCCTTGTGCACGGCGGCCGCCAGGTTCAGGTCCAGCTTCTCGGGGCTGGCGGCCATCTTGCAGATCAGCTCCTCGTGCGAGAAGACGCAGTAACGGCGCAGGCGGCGGTAATGCTCGATGCACTGCCTGCCTGCAGGGAGCTGCACGGGGGGTCAGGGGCTCCCCAAAAACGGGGGGACACCCCAGACCCCCTAAACACATCCCTGAACCCAGCTGGGCACCCCCAGTGCTGAGCCCCCAACCCTGGGAACCCCCACACTGTCACTGAACTGGGTAGTGCTTGATGCACTGCCTGCCTGCAGGGAGCTGCACGGGGGGTCAGGGGCTCCCCAAAAACGGGGGGACACCCCAGACCTCCTAAACACAGCCCTGAACCCAGCTGGGCACCCCCAGTGCTGAGCCCCCAAACTTGGGAACCCCCTTAACACAGCCATGAACAGAGCTGAGCTCAGTGCTCCATGCACTGCCTGCCTGCGGGGAGCTGCACGGGGGGTCAGGGGGTCCCCAAAAACGGGGGGACCCCCCAGACACAGCCCTGAACCCAGCTGGGGAAACACGGTCCAAACTGGGGGGCTGAATCCCCAAACTTGGGAACTCTTCTCTGCCCCTGAACTGGGTAATGCCCGATGCACTGCCTGCCTGTAGGGAGCTGCACGGGGGGTCAGGGGCTCCCCAAAAACGGGGGGACACCCCAGACCCCCTAAACACAGCCCTGAACCCAGCTGGGCACCCCCAGTGCTGAGCCCCCAACCCTGGGAACTCCTCTCTGCCCCTGAACTGGGTAATGCCCGATGCACTGCCTGCCTGCAGGGAGCTGCACGTGGGGTCAGGGGCTCCCCAAAAAAGGGGGAACACCCCAGACCCCCTAAACACAGCCCTGAACCCACCTGGGGAAATGCTGCTCGAACTGCAGAGCTGAGTCCCCAAACCTGGGGAGCCTCCCCACACCCCTGAATCAGGCAGTGCTCAATGCACTGCCTGACTGCAGGGAGCTGCACGGGGGCTCAGGGGGTCCCCAAAAACGGGGAGACCCCCTAAACACAGCCCTGAACCCAGCTGGGCTCCCCAAAATGGGGGGACCCCCTAAACACAGCCCTGAACCCAGCTGGGCTCCCCAAAATGGGGGGAGCCCCTAAACACAGCTCTGAACCCAGCTGGGCTCCCCAAAATGGGGGGACCCCCTAAACACAGCTCTGAACCCAGCTGGGCTCCCCAAAATGGGGGGACCCCCTAAACACAGCTCTGAACCCAGCTGGGCTCCCCAAAATGGGGGGACCCCCTAAACACAGCTCTGAACCCAGCTGGGCTCCCCAAAATGGGGGGACCCCCTAAACACAGCTCTGAACCCAGCTGGGCACCCCCACTGAGAGCCCCCAAAACTGGGAATCCCCCCGAGACCCCAGAACTGGGTAATGCTCGATGCACTGCCTGCCTGTGGGGGGCTGCAGGGGGGGTCAAAGGGCTCCCCAAAAACGGGGGACCCCCAAAACAAAGCCCTGAGCCCAGCTGGGCACCCCCAGTACTGAGTCCCCCAAACCTGGGGACCCCCCAAACACAGCCATGAACAGAGCTGAGCTCAGTGTTCCATGCATTGCCTGCCTGCGGGGAGCTGCAGGGGGCTCCCCAAAAACGGGGGGACTCCCAGACCCCTAAAACACAGCCTGAACTTTTTTCTGACTCCCCTGGATACTCTGTGCCCCTCCAGGTACATTTTATGTCCCCAGAGGCAGATTTTGTATCCCCCTGAATTCTGGGTTCTCCACCTGCAGATTTCACTGGTTTTGTGGAAGTTATTTTTTCCATTCCCGCAGGAATTTTCTCGTTGATTCCCCCCAACACTCCGTGCAGCCCCCAGTTATTTTTACGTCCCTCCAGGTACATTTTATGTCCCCTCAGGCAGATTTTGTGTCCCCCTGAATTTTGGGTTCACCTTTACACCCTCCACCTGCAGATTTTGCTGCTTTTTTGGAAGTTATTTTTTCCAACCCCCCAGGAATTTTCTCATCGATTCCCCCCAACACTCTGTGCAGCCCCTAGGTATTTTGATGTCCCTCCAGGTATTTTGATGCCCCCCCAGGTCTTTGGAGCCCGCAGAGCTCACCCAGTCGGCCGTGCAGAAGTTGACAGCCTCAGCAAAGTTGTAGCCCTGGTTGAAGCCGCTGTGGTAGGCGCGGGGGAAGGTGATGACGAACTCACCGGCGCATTGGTTGGTCCTCACCACCTGGGGACACACCTGGGCTCACACCTGGGGTGTCACAGGGCCTGGGGGGGCCTGGGGGACAGCCCCAACTCACGGGGACGCCGTGGGCCATGAGCGTGTTGGGGTTCATCAGGGTGACCAGCTGGTGCAGGAGGTCGGGCTGGCTCTCGAACAGCTCTGGCGTCAGCTTCTTCATCACCTCCTCCAGGTGCTCAGCCGCGAACGACGGGACCCCGTACCACGTCTTGGGCTCACCCCTGGGGGCGGGACACCCCAAAAACCTCCTTATTCCACCCCAAAAACCTCCTTATTGCACCCCAAAACCTCCTTATTCCACCCCGTACCACGTCTTGGGCTCACCCCTGGGGACGGGACACCCCAAAAACCTCCTTATTCCACCCCAAAAACCTCCTTATTCCACCCCAAAACCTCCTTATCCCAACCTGTTACACCCCAAAACCTCATCTCACCCCGTACCACATCTTGGGCTCGCCCCTGGGGACAGGACACCCCAAAAAACTCCTGATTCCATCCTGTTATACCCCAAAAACCTCCCTATTCCACCCCGTACCACGTCTTGGGCTCACCCCTGAGAGCGGGACACCCCAAAAACCTCCTTATTCCACCCCAAAACCCTCCTTATTCCACCCCAAAACCTCCTTATCCACCCCAAAAACCTCCTTATCCACCCCAAAAACCTCCTTATTCCACCCCAAAACCTCCTTATCCACCCCAAAACCTCCTTATTCCACCCCAAAACCTCCTTATTCCACCCCAAAACCTCCTTATCCACCCCAAAAACCTCCTTATTCCACCCCAAAAACCTCCTTATTCCACCCCGTATCACCCCAAAACCTCCTCACCCTACCCTGTCCCACATCTTGGGTTCCCCCCTGGGGGTGTTAGGGGGTCAGGACACCCCAAAACTTCCTGCTGGCCCCCATCACCCTCCCAGCCACCCAAACACCCCAAAACTGCCCACCCCGGGCACCCAAACGCCCTAAAGTCGCCCCCCTGGGGACGCAAATGCCTTGAAGTTGCCTCCCCTGGGCACTCAAACACCCCAAAATTGTCCCCGTAGCCATCTAAATGCCCAAAAATCACCCCTCTGGCCACTCAAATACCCCAACGTTGTTCCTCTGGCCCCCCAAATACCCCAAAATCAGCCCCTGGGCACCCAAACACCCCAAAATTGCCCCCCTGGGCACCCAAATGCCCCAAAGTGACCTCCCTGGCCCCCCAGACACCCCCCAAACACCCTTAAGTCGCCCCCCTGGCCACCCAAACACCCCAAAAGTTGCCCCTCGGGGCACCCAAACACCTTAAAATCACCCCCCTGGCCACCCAAACACCCCAAAATTGCCCCCCTGGCCACCCAAACACCCCAAAATTACCCCCCTGGGCACCCAAACACCCCAAAAGTCACCCCCCTGGGCACCCAAACACCCCAAAGTTGGCCCCCTGGTCCCCCAGATACCCCAAAATTGCCCCCCTGGGCACCCAAACACCCCAAAGTCAGGCCCCTGGCCCCCCAGACACCCCTCAAACATCACAATGTTGCCCCTCTGGACCCCCAAACACCCCAAAGTCGCCTCCCTGGCCCCCAAAATGCCCCAAAGTCACCCCCCTGGGCACCCAAACACCCCGAGGTGTCCCCCCCAGCCCCCCCAGTGCCCACCAGTGGAGGTAGTTGATGGAGTAGCTCCAGTGGTCCTCGATGTGCCAGCAGAAGGCCGAGAACACCATGCCCACGTAGAGCCAGGGCACCTTCATGCCCGAGATGTCGGCGTTGATGTGGCACAGCACTGACTGCTGCAGCACCGGCATCACGTTCAGGTTCCAGCCGCTGCCCGCGTACTCCTGGGACAGGGACAGTGTCACCGGGGGTGGGGACAGCGGGGACAGTGTTACACGGGGATGGGGACAGTGTTACACAGGGATGGGGACAGGGACAGTGTCACCAGGGATGGGAACAGCAGGGACAGTGTCACATGGGGACAGGGACAGGGACAGTGTCACCGGGGATGGGGACAGGGACAGTGTCACCGGGGGTGGGGACAGGGACAGTGTCACCGGGGATGGGGACAGGGACAGTGTCACCGGGGGTGGGGACAGGGACAGTGTCACCGGGGATGGGGACAGGGACAGTGTCACACAGGGGACAGCGGGGACAGCGTCACCAGGGATGGGGACAGGGACAGTGTCACACAGGGGACAGCGGGGACAGTGTCACCAGGGATGGGGACAGCGGGGACAGTGTTACACGGGGATGGGGACAGCGGGGACAGTGTCACCAGGGATGGGGACAGCGGGGACAGTGTTACACAGGGATGGGGACAGGGACAGTGTCACCGGGGATGGGGACAGCGGGGACAGTGTTACACGGGGATGGGGACAGGGACAGTGTCACCGGGGGTGGGGACAGTGGGGACAGTGTTACACGGGGATGGGGACAGGGACAGTGTCACACGGGGACAGGGACAGGGACAGTGTCACCGGGGATGGGGACAGGGACAGTGTCACACAGGGGACAGCGGGGACAGTGTCACCAGGGATGGGGACAGCAGGGACAGTGTTACACGGGGATGGGGACAGCAGGGACAGCGTCACCCAGGTGATTAGGACAGCCCTAGGAACGGCAACACCCCCCCATGGGGACAGGGCACCCCCAGGACAGCATCATCCCCCATGGGAACAGCATCACCCAGGGGACAGGGACATCCAGGGGACTGGGGCACCCCCAGGGACAGCACCATCCCCCCATGGGGACAGAGACACCCTGGGGGACAGCAGCATCCCCTGCCCCTCATGGGGACAGGGAACACTGGGTCACCCTCTCATGGGGACAAGGGACACCAGAGGGGACAGGACGATGGCATCACCCCCATGGGGAAAGGAACATCAGAGGGGACAGGGGCATGGCATCACCCCCCATGGGGACAGGGAACACTGGGTCACCTCCCTCATGGGGACAGGGACACCAGAGGGGACAGGAGGATGGCATCACCCCCCATGGGGACAGGGAACACTGGGTCACCTTCCCATGGGGACAAGGGACACCAGAGGGGACAGGAGGATGGCATCTCCCCCCATGGGGACAGGGACACACCCAGGGACAGCAGCACCCCCCCCATGGGGACAGGGAACACTGGGTCACTCTCCCATGGGGACAGGGAACACTGGGTCACCTCCCTCATGGGGACAGGGACACCAGAGGGGACAGCAGGATGGCATCACCCTCCCATGAGGACAAGGAACACTGGGTCACCTCCCTCATGGGGACAGGAACACCAGAGGGGACAGGAGCACGGCATCACCCCCCATGGGGACAGGGACACACCCAGGGACAGCAGCACCCCCCCCATAGGGACAGGGAACACTGGGTCACCCTCCCATGGGGACAAGGGACACCAGAGGGAACAGGAGAATGGCATCACCCCCCACGGGGACAGGGAACAGTGGGTCACTCTCCCATGGGGACAAGGGACACCAGAGGGGACAGGAGGATGGCATCACCCACCATGGGGACAGGGAACACTGGGTCACCTCCCTCATGGGGACAGGGACACCAGAGGGGACAGGAGCACAGCACCACCCCCCATGGGGACAGGGACACTCCCAGTGACACCAGCACCCCGCCATGGGGACAGGGATCACCGTGCCACCCCCCCACGTGCCCGTGCCCCCAGGGAGGTGCCAGTGGCCTGTCCCACCTCCTCCTCGGGGGACAGGCGCCGTTTGCCGTCGCGCACGGGGAAGCCGGAGCCGAACTCCTTGGAGTGGATGTCGGCCCCGTACTCCACGGTCACGTCCTCCTCGATGCTGTTCACCAGGCGCCAGAACTCCTTCTCCACCAGCTCCGTGGGCACCATCTGCAGGCAGGGGGCTTCAGGGGGGGCACGGAAAGGGTTTGGGGGGATTTGGGGTGGAATTTGGGTTTTTTTGGGGTGGGATTTGGGGTTTTTTTGGGTGGGATTTGGGGGGTTAGGGGTGGGATTTGGGGGTTTTTTTGGGTGGGATTTGGGGGTTGTTCACCAGGCCCCAGAGCTCTTACACCAGCTCCACGAGCACTATCTGTGGGCAGGGGACTCCAGGGGGGGCCAGGAAAGGGTTTCGGGGGGTTTAAGGGTTTTGGGGTGGGATTTGTGTTTTTTGGGGTGGGATTTGGGGGGTTTGGGGTGGGATTTGGGGTTTTTTTTTGGGTGGGATTTGGGGGGTTTTTTTGGGTGGGATTTGGGGGTTTTTGGGTGGGATTTGGAGTTTTTGGGTGGGATTTGGAGGTTGTTCACCAGGCACCAGAACTCTTACACCATCTCCGTGAGCAGCAGGGGGGGCAGGGAAGGGATTTGGAGGTTTTAGGGGGGTTTGGGGTTTTTTGGGTGGGATTTGGAGGCAGTTCACCAGGAACCAGAACTCCTCCAGTTCTGTGGGCACCATCTGTGGGCAGGGGGCTTCAGAGGTGGCAGGGAGGGGATCTGGGGGGGTTTAGGGGTTCATGTGCAATAGTCAGCCTTGAGAAGGCATCACCCACTGTTTTGGGTTGGGTAGCCAAGAGATTTGTATTCTATTTCATCTGTTGTAAAAACAGATATTTCTTTTTCTGTTTCATCTGTTGTAAAGCAGATATTTCTTTTTCTATTTCATCTGTTGTAAAGCAGATATTTCTTTTTCTATTTCATCTGTTGTAAAGCAGATATTTCTTTTTCTGTTTCATCTGTTGTAAAGCAGATATTTTTTTATCTCTTGTAACTCCAGGGGGAGGGGGGCGGTGCCTTCTGATAATGGGCCAGCTGTTAAAGCCAGGTGGGGCAGGGTTTCTTATCTCTGGGGCAGGGTTTCTTATCTCTGTCACCACCTGTCCATGCTCCAGGGGATATCTGCTGGTAATGGGCCATGGAGGCTCACTAATGATGTCACACATTACATCATCCCATTGGATATCATCCGATAATGGGCCATGGAGGCTCACCAATGACATCACATGACACATTACATCACACCATTGTATATCGTCCAAAAAAGGGCCATGAAGGCTCACCAGTGACGTCACACATTACATCATCAGGGATATCTGCTGATAATGGGACATAGAGGCTCACCAATGACATCACACATGACATCATCAGGGATATTTGCTGCTAATTGGCCATTAAGGCTCACCAATGACATCACACATTACATTATCCCATTGCCTATCTTCTGCTAATGCACCATGAAGGCTCACCAATGACATCACACATGACATCATCCCATTGTATATCCTCAATTAATGGGCCATTGAGGCTCACCAATGACATCACACATGACATCACCCCTTTGTATATCCTCAATTAATGGGCCATGAAGGCTCACCAATGAATCATGTGTCACATGACATCATCAGGGATATCTTCCGTGATTAGGCCATGAAGGCTCACTAATGATGTCACTCATGACATCATCCCATTATATATCCTCCATTAATGGGCCATTAAGGCTCACCAATGACATCACACATGACATCATCCCATTGTATATCCTCCATTAATGGGCCATTAAGGCTCACCAATGACATCACATCACACATTACATCATCGGACATTTCTTCTGGCTATGGGCCATGAAGGCTCACCAATGACATCACACATGACATCATCCCATTGTATATCCTCTGTTAATGGGCCATTGAGGCTCACCGATGACATCACACCATTGTGAGATGCCCCACCCAGTGTGGGCGGAGCCAACTGTTCCCACCTGGATAAAAACTGAGACTCAGGCCCAGCAGGGATCTGGTTTTTTCCACCAGAGGAAGACCAGACCCCTCTCACCACCCCTGGACTTTTCCTACTCCATTATCTGTACCCACAGAACTCATCTGGGATTTATTTGGGCTGCTCCCAACACCCTGACCAGCAGGGTGTCAGGTCACACCCCTGACTCTGTCAGGGTTTTTCCAGGACTTTTGTTTTTCTTGCTTGCTTGTCTTTGTACTGCTGCATTTGTATTTTGGTTTCTTTTTTTTTTTATTATTCCCATTAATGAACTGTTACTCCTATTCCCGTATCTTTGCATGAAAGCCCCTAATTGCAAAATTATAATAATTAGGAGGGGAAGGGGGTGACATTCTCCATTCCAAGGGAAGCTCCAGCTCTCCCTGGCAGAGACCTGTCTTCCAAAGACACCCACCTGGACAAAAGCAGGGGGATCTGGAAGCTTTGGGGGGCCCAAAGGAGGCCAGGGGGTCCTGGGGGTCTCAGAGAAGGTTTGGGGGGTCCATGAGGGTTTGGGGGATTCATGCGAAGTCATCAGCCTTGAAGGCATCACCCACCCTTTCCAAAAGGAGGGGGCTTGGGGGGGTTTGTGGCATATGAGGGTCTTAGAGGGGTCCAGGGTGGTTTGGGGGGTCATCATGAGGGTTTTAGAGTGGATCATGAGGGTTTGGGGGGCATCATGAGAATTTTGGGGGGCTCACGTGGACAGGCACATTGAAGTAGCTGGCCTTGAAGGCACTGCCCATCTCATTCATGGGAGGGAGGTCTGGGGGGCTCAGGGGGGTTTTGGGGTGATCCAGAGGAGTTTTGGATGGACGCCTTGGAGGCATCGGCCATCTCACTGAAGGGAGGGAGGTCTGGGGGTTCTGGGGGGTTCCAGAGGAGTTTTGGGGGCTCACGTGGACGGGCATGTTGAAGTACTCAGCCTTGAAGGCATCAGCCATCTCACTGAAAGGAGGGAGGTCTGGGGGGTTTTGGGAGGTCTGGGGGGTTCCAGAAGGATCTGGAGGGGTTTTGGGGGTTCTGTGGGGTTCCAGAGGAGTTTTGGGGGGTCTGGGGGCTCACATGGACGGGCATGTTGAAGTACTCAGCCTTGGAGGCATCGGCCATCTCACTGAAAGGAGGGAGGTCTGGGGAGCTCAAGGAGGTCTGGGGGGTTCAGGGGGGGTTCCAGAGGAGTTTTGGGGGGTCTGGGGGCTCACGTGGACGGGCATGTTGAAGTAGTCGGCCTTGAAGGCGTCGGCCATCTCGCCGAAGCTCTGCAGCGTGTACTCCCGCGTGGCCTGCTCGAAGCCAAACGCCTCCGGGGGCCGCTTGCACTCCTGGGGGGACACCAGGGACATCGGGGGTCAGGGGGGATACTGGGAGGGGTCACTGGGGGTCAGGAGACACTAAGAGTCAGAGGATGCTGGAAGGGGTCCTTGGGGACACTGGGGACACCAGGAGGGGTCATTGGGGACACTGGGGGGGGTCATTGGGGACACCAGGGCTCAGGGGACGCTGGGGACATCGGGGGTCAGGGGAGACACTGGGGGTCATGGGACACTGGGAGGGGACATTGGGGACACTGGGGACACCGGGAGGGGACACTGGGAGGGTCCCTGGGGACACTGGGAGGGGTCACAGGGGACACTGGGGACACCAGGAGTTGGAGGACACCTGAAGGGGCATTGGGGACACCAGAAGGGGTCACTGAGGACAGTGGGAGGGGGCATTGGGGACACCAGGAAGGGTCACTGGGGGTCAGGGGACACTGGGGACCCCGGGAGTTGGGGGACACCAGGAGGGGGCATGGGGGACACTGGCAGTCAGGGGACACTGGGGACACCGTGAGGTCTCAGGGGACACCAGGAGGGGTCAGGACAGCTTGGGGACACTGGGAAGAGGTCGGGGGGCTTGGGGACACCAGGCAAGGCCGTAGGGACATGGACAGGGGGTCTGAGGAGCCCCAGAGACACAGAGGACACCAAGCTGGGGGTCCCCAGGGACAGGGAGGGTTGGGGTGCACAGCTGGGGGTCCCCAGCCCCACGGATGGGATTGGGGTGTGAGGTGAGGGGTGGGTGTGGGGGTTCCCAGCCCCACAGATGTGACGGGGGTTCCCCGACCCCTGAGACAGTTCTGGATGGGACCTGGGGGTCCCCAAATTGGTTGGACCATGAGTGGGGGATCCCTGACCCCACAGACACACAGGATGTGACACGGGGGGCGGGGTCCCAGCCCCACAGACAGGACTGGATGAGACCTGGGGGTCCCCAGCCCCCCACACCAGACAGACCCCGACACCCTGATCCTCCAGTGTGCAACACTGGGGGACCCCACCCCACAAATCTGGGGGGCTCTAACCCCTCCCAGAACAGCCCCAGGTGACCAAGGCACCCCAAAAAATGGGCCCTGGGGAAGGGGTGTCCCTGTGCCCAGCTCTGGGGCACCCCAAAAGGGACCCAGGGGTCTAGGGCCCCCCAAAAATGGCCCCAGGCACTCAGGGTACCCTATAGACGGCACCCAAGACACCCCCAAAACCAGACCACGGTGTCTAGAGAGGACTCTGGTGTGTGGGAAACCCCAAAAAGGGCCCCAGGTGCCTCAGACCCCCCAGAACAGCCCCAGGTGACCCCCTGGGGCAGCCCAAAAATGGGCCCTGGCTTCAGGGCACCCCCAAAAAGGGACTCAGGTGTGTGGGGCACACCAAAAACAACTCCAGGTACTTAGGGCACCCCATAGAAAGCACCACAGGGGTTCTTTAACCCCACAGATGGGGGTCCCCAGCCCCACAGACAGACCTGGATGAGACCTGGGGGTCCCCAGATTGGCTGGGCCACACATGGGGTCCCTGACTCCCTAGACACACAGGACATGATGTGACACTGGGGGGGGTCCCAGCCCCACAGACAGACCTGGATGAGATTTGGGAGCCCCCACCCCACAGATCAGACAGAGCCAGGCCCCCCCTCACAGGACAGGACACCACACAAGGGGGGGTCCCAGCCCCACAGCCAGGATGTGACACACACACACACTGGGGGTCCCAGCGAGTGTCCCCATGTCCCCCTCACCGCCATGACGCATTTGGGGCAGCGCCAGATGCCCTTGGGGATCTCGGGCAGGGGGGGCAGCAGGCAGAAGATGTGGTAGTTGTCATCACAGCCATCGCACAGCAGCAGCTTGTCGTCCTCGTCACCCCGAGAGCAGATCCGGCAGATGTAGGAATCCACCTGGGCACAGGGAAAGGGCGGGTTTGGGAAGGGGATTTTGGGTGGGGGTCCCACCCTTGCCCCCCCCAGGAGACCCCTACTCACGAACTGGCTGTTGCTGTGGCTGCGGCGCAGCCTCATGGTCATCTTGGTGCAGGGCTCGGGGCTGTGGCGCAGCTCCTCCCGCCCGTCCCGCGCCCCCGCGGGCACCGGGGACCCCCGGGGCTCCCCCGCCGGCTCCTCCTTCACCACCACCGTGGGGGGGCACTCGGGGCCCTCCTTGTCTGCGGGGAGGGGGGAATTGGGGAGCCTGAGTGACTGGGGGCTGACGAACCATTGGGGGTATTGAACTATTAGGGGATTATTGACCAATTGTGGAGTTATTGAGCTGTTGGGGAGGTTCTTGAACAACTGGGGGGTGCTGAACCATTGGGGGGTTACTGAGCAATTGTGGTGTTATTGAACCATTGGGGGGATTACAGATCAATTAGGGGAGTTCTGAATCATTGGGGGGTGCTGAACCATTGGGGGAGTTCTGAACCATTGGGGGGGTTACAGAACAATTAGGGGAGTTCTTGAACTATTGAGGGGCTACAGAACTATTAAGGGGTGCTGAACTATTGGGGAGATTCCTGAACAACTGGGCGTTATTGAACTATCGGGGAGTTACTGAGCAATTGTGGAGTTATTGAACCTTTGGGGAGGTTCTTGAACAACTGGAGGTACTGAATCATTGGGGGGTTACTGAGCAATTGGGGATTATTGAACTATTGGGGGAGATCTGAACCATTGAGGGGTTACTGAGCAATTGGGGATTATTGAACTATTGGGGGAGTTCTGAACCATTGGGGGGTTACTGAGCAATTGGGGATTATTGAACAATTGGGGGGGTGCCAGACCATTGCAGGGTCACAGAACTGTTGGGGGGTTCTTGAACAACGGGGGAGTTATTGAACAACAGGGGAAAGGCTCCTAAAAAATGGGAAGGGATCAAAAGAATGGGTAGGGAGGCCCAAAAGAACTGGGAGAGATGGGGGTCTCTAAAGAACTGAGGAGGAAAAGGGTCCCTAAAGACTGGAAGAGAAGTGTCTGTCCCACAATGGAGAAGTCAGTCCATAAATAACTGGGGAGAGAAAGTCGAAAGAACCAAAGAGGCATCCCATAAAATCTGTGGGTGTGGGGAGGCATCCCAAAAGAACAAGGGGTACCCAGAAGCTCTGGGGAATGTGACTCAAAAGAGAGAGGGGAGAGGAAAGGAAGAGGGTCCCCAAAGAATTTTGGAGAATTTGGGTCTCCAAAACAATTTGGGAGACACCCCAAACAAACTGTGGGCAAAGAAGCTCCTGAAACAACTATGGAGCTATGCCAGAAAAAAAAAAAAATCCCAAAACCACAAAGAGGCTCCCAGAAAAATTTAGGGGGTCCCTGCAGCCCCACATGGGGAGCTCCCCAATACCTTTCTTCCGCAGGGTCTTATCCTTGGCCACCAGCCCCAACCCCAACATTTTGGGCCCAGCCCCGTAGATCTGCAGCTTCTTCAGCTCGGGGTTCTTCTCGATGTCCTCCTCCGTGGGCTCGGGCTGCGGGACAGCGGCATCAGGGGGATTTGGGGTGCCAGGGGGAAGTTCTGGGGTGCCACGGGGAGGTCCGGGTGCCAGGGAGGGTTCTGGGGTGCCCAGAGTGGGGTTCTGGGGTGCCAAGGGGGGGTGGGGTGCCAGAGGGGGTTTTTGGGTTGCCAGAGGGGGTTCTGGGGTGGCAGGGGGAGGTTTTGGGGTGCCAAAGGGGTTTTTTGGGGGGCCAGGGAGGGTTCTGGTGTGTGGGGGTGGGGCACATTGGGGTGCCAGGGATGGTTCTGGGGTGCAAGGGGGGATTGGGGTGCCAGAGGGGATTTTTGGGGTGCCAGGGAGGGTTATGAGGTGCCAGGGGGAATTTTGGGGCACCAGGGAGGGTTCTGAGGTGCCAGAGAGGATTTTTGGGGTGCCAGAGAGGATTTTTGGGGTGCCAGAGAGGGTTCTGAGGTGCCAGAGAGGATTTTTGGGGTGCCAGAGAGGGTTCTGAGGTGCCGGGGGAATTTTGGGGCACCAGGGAGGGTTCTGAGGTGCCAGAGAGGATTTTTGGGGTGCCAGAGAGGGTTCTGAGGTGCCGGGGGGAATTTTGGGGCACCAGGGAGGGTTCTGAGGTGCCAGAGAGGATTTTTGGGGTGCCAGAGAGGATTTTTGGGGTGCCAGAGAGGGTTCTGAGGTGCCGGGGGGAATTTTGGGGCACCAGGGAGGGTTCTGAGGTGCCAGAGAGGATTTTTGGGGTGCCAGGGAGGGTTCTGAGGTGCCAGGGGGGAATTTTGGGGCACCAGGGAGGGTTCTGAGGTGCCAGGGGGGAATTTTGGGGCACCAGAGGGGATTTTTGGGGCGCCCACCTCCTGCTGCAGGCGCTTGGCGCGCCGGCCGTAGCTGTTGAACTTGGAGGGCTGCACGGACTGGCGCAGGGGGATGCTGTGGGGTTTGTACTCCCGGTCCTTCTCCTCGCTCTCGAAGGGCCGCGCGTGGCACTGCTGGAGGGAGGGGGGACCCTCAGCGTGGCCGGGGGACCCCCAGGGCCCCCCCAGGGCCCAGCACTCACCACCAGGTTGGCCCCGGACTGGTACATCTCGTAGGGGTAGATGATGCGCTCGTAGTGCGCCCGCAGCAGCGAGCCGATGTTCTTGCCCGACGGGTACGAGAGGCGCTGCGCCACCCGCGCCCACCGCCGGTCCTTGCAGATGGCCTCGTAGCCCCCCTCCTCCATCACCACCTGTGAGGGGACACCGAGCGCTCAGGGACACCCTAGGGACACCCCAGAGCCACCCAGGGACACCCAGAGCCACCCGCGCCCACCGCCGGTCCTTGCAGATGGCCTCATAGCCATCATCACCAGTTATGAGGGGACACTGAGCGCTCAGGGACACCCCAGAGCCACCCCAGGCCACCCACTGGTCCTTGCAGATGGCCTCGTAGCCCCCCTCCTCCATCACCACCTGTGAGGGGACACTGGGCGCTCAAGGACACCCTAGGGACACCCAAGGCCACCCGCGCCCACAACAGATCCTTGCAGGTGGCCTCATAGCCACCATCACCAGCTGTGAGGGGACCAGGGCCACGCCAGGGCCACCCACAGGCACCTGCACCCATAGCTGGTATTTGTACCCCTCCTCCTCCATCACCACCTGTGAGGGGACACCAAGCGCTCAGGGCCACCCAGAACCACCCAGAGACACCCAGAGCCACCTGCACCCACCCAGAGCCACCTGCACCCACTGCTGGTCCTTGCAGGTGGCCTTGTAGCCACCATCACCACCTGTGAGGGGACTCTGAGCACTCAAGGACACCCACAGCCACCCCAGAGCCACGTGCACCCACTGCCAGTGCTTGCAGGTGGTGGCCTCATAGCCACCATCACCAGCTGTGAGGGGACCAGGGCCACGCCAGGGCCACCCACAGCTGGTATTTGTACCCCTCCTCCTCTATCACCACCTTTGAGGGGACACTGAGTGCTCAGGGACACCCCAGGGTCACCCACAGCCACCAAGGGTCACCCACGGCTGGTATTTGTACCCCTCCTCCTCCATCACCACCTTTGAGGGGACACTGAGTACCCCAGAACTGGGCACATCCCACACAAAATGGGATATGATCCCCTAAATGGGAAATTATCTCCTTTGGGAGCAGTTAACTCCCCTAAATGGGAACATTTCCCCTCACAGAAGTAATTCATTCTCTGACTAGAAAATGTTCACCCAGAAAAAACAATTACTCCTCTAAACAGAAAGATTCCCCCATACAGGGGCAATTAGCCCCCTAAACAGGGAAATATCTTCCAAAACAGCAAAACTCCTCCAAAATGTCAAACTCCTAAATGCAAAATACCCCCAAGGAGGGCAATTAACCCCCCTAAATGAGAACATGATTTCCATGAGGGTAACTTCCCCCTCAATTAAAAAAAAAACACTCAGAGGAACAATCACCCCCCAGACAGAAAGACATTCCTAATTTTGTGGGAATTAACCCCCAAAATACAAAAACACCCCACCCAGGAGACAATTACCACCGGGGTGGTATTTTCCACCCAGGTGTGACTCCCAGGCAGGTGTGGGGGTCCCCAGCTGCACCCCACTCTGCCCCCCTTACCTTGCTGAGGCTGTAGAGGTCGAGGATGCGCCGCTCCACATTGGGAATCTTGAGGGAGGAGCCCTGGATCTCCCAAAATTTGGCGATCTGGTCCAGGTAGTTCAGCTTCACCCTGGTCTGCGCCTTGCAGGAGGGGAGCAGAGATGGGGGTGAGAGCCATGCACACCCCAAAATCAGCCCCAAAAGCCCCCCCGTGTCCCCCCCACCCCACTCACCTCCAGCTCATTGAGCCGCTGGATGCGGGGGGTGAACCTGAAGTTGTCGACCTCAACAGCAAAGGGGGGCTGCCAGTCCTGGGGGGGCAAGGGGGGGTCAGGAATGGGCAGGGGGACACACAGCCCAAGTTTGGGGGGTCAGCAGCCATGGCCCCCCTAGTGTGGCACAGGCAGGGCAACCCTGGGAGCTCCACGGGGAAAAAGGGGGAACGAACCCCAAACTTGGGAGGAAATGGGAGTTAGCAGTACAGCCCCCCCAGTCCTGCACAGGCAGGGAGAACACACAGCCCAAATTTGGGGGGCACAGAGAACACACAGCCCAAATCTGGGGGGTCAGGGGGTCAGCAGCCATGGCCTCCCAGTCCTGCAAGGACAAGGGAGAACACACAGCCCAAATTTTGGGGACAAAATGAACACATAGGCCAAATTTGGGGGACAAAAAGAACACACAGCCTAAATTTGGGGGACAAAAAGAACACACAGCCCAAATTTGGGGACAAAAAGAACACACAGCCTAAATTTGGGGGACAAAAAGAACACACAGCCCAAATTTGGGGGGCATAGAGAACATACAGCCCAAATTTTGGGGGACAGGGGGTCAGCAGCCACGGCCCCCCCAGTCCTGCACAGGCACGGCCAAACACATGCCCCAAACTGAGGGACAGGGAGGGTCAGCAGCCCCAACCTCCCACAGGAAGATCAGCCCTGGTGAAGGCTGGGGGAAAACGGGGGGGGGACACAGCCCCAAATTCGGGGCCCTGCAGGTGCCCCCCGCCCAGCGAGAGCCACCCCCGCACCCCCCAGGGCGGGGGGACACCGGGGGTGCCCCGCGGGGCCGGTGACGCCAGCACGGCCCGGCCCTCCCGGAAGCCCTTCCCTCGCCGAGCTGGGGGGACCGGCTCGGCCTGTCCCCCCCCCACCCAGCCAGGGCCGCCAGGGCCCCCCCAAACCGGCCACGGGGACAAAGGGACCCCCCCGCCGCGGGGACAGAGCGCGACCCCCCAAAAAACAGGAAATAAGCCGGGAATGGGGAAAGGGGGGAGCGCGGTCGGTGAGGACGGGGGGGCTCGGCCGCCGCCTGCCCCGCCCCCCCAGCTGCCCCCCCCGGTTCCCCCCCCATCCCGGGGGTCGCTGCCCGAGCCGGGGCCCCCCCGGAGCGGCCGGACCCCCCCGCGCCCGCAGACAAAGGCTGGGCGCTGGCGCCATATTGGCCGTGTCACTGTTGTTGTTGTGAGGCCGCGGGGGGGGCGCCGGGACCCCCCAAGACCCCACCGGGAGGCACCGAGATCCCCCCGGAGCCCGCGGGGACACCCCCGGCCCGCACCCCCCCGCCAGCACGGGGGGTCCGGGGCGGGCGGAACGGGCAGGGGGGGGTCGGTGTTGCCCCCCCAGGCCCCCTCCCCCACCACGAGGTTTGGGCTGTGCAGGACCCCCAAAATCCACCCCAAAATGCGCCCCCCCCGGCGGGGCACCCCCGCGGTTACCCCACATCGGGGGAGACTCACGCGCGCCCCCCCCCGGGGTTATCCCTAAAGGGGGGAGGGGGCATTTACCGCCCCCCACCAGCAGGAACAGCCCCCCCGTGGGTATTTACCCCCCCAGAGATGGGGCACCCCTCCCCACGAGTCCGTAATTTCCCCCCCGGGGCATTTCACCCCCCCCGGAGGATGCAGCAGCAGCACTGAGGCATGGGGGGGGCGGTAATTAGGTGTTCATTAACCCCTAAATGAGCAATTAACTCCAGGAGGAGAATTAACCCCCCCAACTGGGAACGTCCCACCCCATGGGGGCAATCACCCCCCAACACAAAACACCTCCAGAAAAGCAATTATCCCCCCAAAAATAGAAAATACCGACCCCCCCCGCGGGGAGACAAATACTCCCTAAACGCCAAAATGCTCCCAAAAGGGGGATGGAGGGCAATGACCACCCCCCGAATTAAGAAATGACCCCACCAAGGAGACAATTCTGCCCCCGAGGGAGGCACCAACCCAACCCCAGAGCCGAGAGACGCTGACCTCGGCGGGGCAGGACCCCCAGCCCCCCTGAGGACGGGGGTTCCCCATTGTGAGGGGGGTTCCCGCAGAGCCCCCGAACCCCTCCGGTACTCACGGCCGGGGGTCGGATCTTGCAGATGCCGCTTTTCTCTGCGATCGGGCGGATCTTGGCGATGTAGCCCAGGGGGTCGCTGAACTCGGCCCAGCTGGGCTCGAACACGGGACACTCCGGGGGAGGCAGAAAGTCCTCGGGGGGCTCCGGCTCGGCCGGCAGCCACGGCGACCCCCACTCCCCGCGCTGCTCCGGGCCGGCCCCGCCGCGGGGACCCCCGAGGGGCCGCCGGGCCTTGTCCTCGGGGCCGGGTCGCTCCCCGCCGCGGGCCCCGCGCTCCTCGGGGGCTTTGCGGGGGCTCCGCTCCTCGCCCGGGGGCCGCCCCCCGGGCCCCTTCCCGGGCCCCCCCCCGCCCTTACCCCGCGGCTCGGCCCCGGCCCGGGGGGTGCGCGGGGCGCTCGCGGCCTTCTCGTCCCCTCCCGCCGCTTTGGGCGCCGCCGCCGGCCGCGCGGGCCCCGCGTCCCCGGAGGGCTCCGGCCCCCCCCAGTCCGCGCCGCGGCCCCGCTTGGGCTCCTCGTCCCCGTCGGGCGGCGGGGGGGGCACCCACGGCGGGGACCCCCCCGGGCCGGGCCCCCACTCGGCCCAGCCGCCCCCTGCGCGCTGCTGTTCCCCCTCCTCCATACCGCGTACCGAGGGGAGCCGGGGGTTCCCGGGCTGCCCGCGGGGACCCCCTCAGGGGGCCATGGAGGCCCCGCCGCCCCCGCGCCGCCCCCTCACAGGCCGCGGGCCGCCCCCCCCTCCCCGAGCCGCCGGGAAAGGGGGGTCAAGACAGCGCCCGCGAGCTTCGCCGACCCGCCGGCCCCTCCGCGGCCCCTTCGCCGCCTCTCCGGCCCGTCCAGCCCCGCCGCCCCGCGCTCCGCCCGCCTCACAGCCGAGGCCTGCCCGGTCCCCCCGGCCGGGCCGCTGCCGCCATCTTGGATCCTCCTCCTCCTGCCGCCCGCCCCCCGCCCGCGTGCACGCGCGCACTGCGCAGGCGCGCCCTCGCACGCCGCCCCGGGAGGTGCGGTGACACCCGCGTGTCCTTCCGCCGCGGGACAGGAACGGGCGCCGAGCGCCGCAACAGCGCCGCGACCGCGGGTGCAGAGAGAGGAAGGAACACCACCGGAGACCTCCCGCAGCGGTCCGGGTGGCGCGAAGCGGTGTGGCGAGATGAGGGACGGAGAAATAGTCCTCAGGCTCCGCCCCCTCCCCGCGGCGGAGGGATCTACGGCACCGCTCGCCTCCGCGGCTGGGTCAGCGGAGCGGCCGGGACTTGTTGTGCACGTTTAAAGGGACGCACCGCGCATGCGCGCCCGACGGCAGCGGGGGGGCGGGGCTGTGCGCGGGGGCGGGGGTTCTTGTGTCCCGCCCCCTTAGGCCACGCCCATCCCTTCCTCCGCGCCCCCCTCGAGACCCCCGGGACCCCCAAGGATCACCATGGACCCCCAGGAGCCCCATGGATCCTATAGAGCCCCATGGACCCTATTGATCCCTATGGATCCCCATAGACCCCCATGGACCCCCAAGGACCCCCAAGGATCGTATCGAGCCCCAAAGACCCTATAGACCCCTATGGACTCCCTGGCATCCTTATGGATCCTATAGACCCCTATGGACCACCAGGGACCCTCAAGGACCCTATAGAGCTCCACAGATCCTATAGAGCCCCATGGACTCCCTGGGGCCCGTATGGATCCTACAGACCCCTATGGACCCCCATGGAACCTATAGACCTCCATTCCTATGGACGCCCATGAATCCCTGTGGACCCCCAGGAACCCTTTGGGCTCTATAGGACCCCAGGACCCCTGTGGAAGGTACAGATCCCCATGGAATCCTTTGGAGCCTGTAGACTCCCTCCGCTGTGGACTGCCCTGGACCCCACAGACCCACGGGACCCCCATGGACCCAAACAAACACATGGGACCCCTGTGTCTCCTATAGCCCTGCAGCCCCTAAGGATCCCCAGGACCTTTATAACCCCCAAGGCCCCTATAACCCCATAGACCCTATAGCTTCCAGGACCCCTGGAGCCCCCATACCCTATATAGACCCCAAAACCCCTATAGTCCCCAGGACCTCTATAACCCCCATGGCCCCTGGAGTCCCAAGGACCCCTATTGTCCCCATAGCCCCCCAAACCCTTATAACCCCCATAGACCCTATAATCCTCCATGGCCCCTATAGGCCCCAGAACCCCTATAACTCCCCTAGACCCTATAACCCCCATAGCCTCTACAGCCCCATAGCCTCTACAGCCCCCATAATCTCTATACCCCCTAGAACCCCTATAACCCCCATAGACCCAATAGCCCCTATAGCCCCCAGAACCCCTATAACCCCCATGGCCCCTATACCCCCTATAGCCCCCGGGAACTCTGGAACCCTCATAGCCTCTGTAGCCCCCAGGACTCCTATAGTCCCCATAGACCCTATAACCCCCATGGCCTCTATACCCCCTATAGCCTCTATAGCCCCCAGGACCCCTATAACCTCCACAGACCCTATAACCCCCAGGACCCCCGGAGCCCCCAGGACCTCTATAGCCCCCAGGACCTCTATAGCCTCCATAGACCCTATAACCCCTGTGGCCCCTATAACCCCCAGGACCCCAATAACCCCCATGGCTTCTATAGCCCCCAGAACTCCTATAGCCCCCAAGACCCCTATAACCCCCATAGACCCTATAATCTCCATGGCCCCTATAGCCCCCAGGACCCCTATAACCCCACAGACACTATAACCCCATGGCCCTACAGACCCCACAGACCCTATAACCCCTACAGATGCTATAGCCCCAGAACCCCTATAGCCCCCATAGACCCTATAATCCCCATGGCCCCTATAGCCCCCAGGACCCCTATAACCCCCACAGACACATAACCCCCATGGCCCCTATAGACCCCACAGACCCTATAACCCCTACAGATGCTATAGCCCCCAGGACCCCTATAACCTCCATAGACCCTATAAGCCCCATGGCCCCTATAGCCCCCAGGACCCCCATAGCCCCCCAGGACCTCCCCAGCACCCTGGTCCCTATTATGCCCCCTGTACCTCCCAGTCCCCTTAAACCCACCTGCCCCCCACAGCTCCACCACCCATCCCCCATAGCCCCTATAGGCACGTGCTCACCCCCTGCCCCCCCCCCCCAAAAAAAAGTTCTGTCGGGCGGGGCCGGCCGGTCCGTTTATGAAGCATCAAATATACAGTCTCTTATATACAGGGCCCGGCGCGGGCGCATGCGGGTGCCTGGGGGGCTCCCCGGGGGGGGCCCGGCCGCCTGGAACCCCCCCACCCCCAAAAAAAAACCCCGGGGGGACCCCAGGCGGCCGGGGGGGGGGGCGGGGGGAGGAGGGGGGGGAGGTTAAAGTGCCGTGTGACATTCAGCCTGAGCTGGGAACGGGGGCGGGGGGGGGGGAAATGGGGGGGGCAGCATCGCCGCCGGACCCCCGGGATGGCGGGAGGGACCCCCGGGCTATCCGGGGACCCCCTCCTCACCCCCGGGGGGGGAGCGAGCAGCCAAACACGAGCCACGTGCAGGGTGTTGTTTTGGGGGAGGGATTTGGGGGGAGGGGGAATTGGGGGGGTTACAAAAATAACCACCGCGTCCAGCAGGCCGGCACCGTCCATCGCTGCCACGAGTTGTGTCCGGGCTCTGCCGGGGGGGGCTCAGACCACCGTGCTGATGCGGTTCCCCCCCTTGGGTTTGGGGGGGCCCTGGCCGGCCTGGGCCAGGGGCGAGGTGGGGCCGGCGGGGGAGTGGGGGCTGAGGGGGGTGTGGGGCGAAGGGGGCGGCAGAGGGGGGTAGGAGGGGTGGGGGGGGATGGGCGAGTGGGGGGGCGCGTGGTGGTGGTGATGATGATGATGGTGGTGATGGGGAGGGGGCGCCGCCCCCCCGCCGCCCCCCCGCAGGGCCCCCCCGGCCGGGCCCCCCACGCCGCCACCGCCGCCGCCGCCCCCCCGAACACGAAATGCTTGGCGGGGGCGGGGGGCGGCGGGGGGTGGTGGTGCGGGGGGGGCCCGGGGGGGTACGCGTGCGACAGCCCGTGGTGGGCGGGCGCGGGGCTGTAGAGGGGCAGGGGGGACAGCGGCTGCCGGGGGGGGCCGGGCGGAGCCCCCCCCCTCTTGCCGGGCCGGTGCAGGGTGTAATGGGGGTGCGGGGGGGGGAACCCCCCGCCGGGGGGGCCGTGCTGCTGGGGGGGCGCCGACAAAGGCGGGGTGGGCCCGCCGTGGAAGCGCGGGGGGGCCCCAGCGGCGATGGCCGGCAGCGGCGGGGGGGGCGCGGGGCGGCTGGGAGGGGGCGGCTGCTGCGGGTACGGGGGGGGCGGCGGAGGGCCCGGCCCCCCTCCCGCGCCCGCCGCCCCCCCGGGGCCGTGGCAGTACTGGGCGTGCAGCGCCTGCAGCTTGGAGGGGCCCTCGGGGGGAGCCGCGGGCGGGGGGTGGTGGTGGTGATGCGAGGACGACGCCGAGGAGGAGGAGGCCGAGGCCGAGGTGGGACCCCCCGCGCCGGGGGGGGGCCCGGCGGGGCCTTTTCCGCGGCGGCTGCCGAACAGGGAGCCCAGGAAGGAGGAGGAGTTGGAGACCGGCCGGGCCGGGGGTTTGTAGCCCTCGGGGGCTCCCCCCGGCCCGCCCGGACCCCCTCGCGCCTGCGGCCGGGGGCTGCTGATGATGGAGCCCTGAAAGGGGGCGGGGTCAGGCAGGGAAAGCCACGCCCCTCGCGGGCTGTGGGCCCTCCCGTCAGTAGGAAAACCACGCCCTTTTTCTGTACAAGCCCCGCCTCCCACCCACTAGCCCCGCCCCCAAGCCCCAAGCTGAGCCCCCATTGGTGGATAAGAGCAGCAATCACCGGGTTGGCCCCACCCCCAGACCGTGTGCAAGCCCCGCCCCATCCACCCAGGCCCCGCCCCCTTTCTATATGAATGGGGAGCTTGGGAACCTGGGGTGGGGCTAAAGTGGGCGGGGTTCGGGTGTGGCATTGATGGGTGTGGCATTATGGGGTGTGGCACCCAGGGGTGACACTCAGGGTGGCACTCAGGGGTGTGAAAGGGGTGTGGTACTCAGGGGTGTGACATTAGGGGGTGTGGCATTTGGGGTGGCATCGGGGCGTGACAGGGGTGTGGCACTTGGGGGTGTGATATTAGGGAGTGGCACTCAGGTGTGACATTAGGAGTGGCACTCAGGGGTGTGACAGGGGTGTGGCACTCAGAGGGTGGCACTCAGGATGCCACTCGGGTGACACTTGGGTGTGTGTGTGACATTAAGGGGTGTGGCACTCAGGAGTGTGACACCCGGGGCATGGCACTCAGGGTGGCATCAGTGGCGTGACAGGGGTGTGGCACTTGGGAGTGTGACATTAAGGGGTGCAGCACTCAGGGGGTGGCACTCAGGAGTGTGACAGGGGTGTGGCACTCAGGATGGCACTCAGGGGTGTGATACTTAGGGGTGTGACATTAAGGGGTGCAGCACTCAGGGGGTGGCACTCAGGAGTGTGACAGGGGTGTGGCACTCAGGATGGCACTCAGGGGTGTGACAAGGGTGTGACATTAAGGGGTGCAGTACTCAGGGTGGCACTCAGGGGGTGTGGCACTCAGGAGGGACAGGAGTGTGGCACTCAGGTGTGACATTAGGGGGTGTGGCACTCAGGGGTATGACGGGGTGTGGCACTCATGGGAGTGACACTTGGGTGTGGCACTCAGGGGTGTGACAGAGGGTGTGACATTTAGGGGTGTGACAAGGGTGTGACAGGGGTGTGGCACTCGGGTGTGACAGGGGTGTGACATTAAGGGGTGCAGCACTCAGGGGGTGTGGCACTCAGGAGGGACAGGAGTGTGGCACTCATGGGGGTGACACTTGGGTGTGGCACTCATGGGAGTGACACTTGGGTGTGGCACTCAGAGGTGTGACAGAGGGTGTGACAGGGGTGTGGCACTCGGGCTGTGACATTAGAGGATGTGACACTCAGGGGGTGGCACTCAGGGGTGCGGTGGCACTCGGGGTGGCACTGTCCCCCTCACCTCGATGGTGCTGTCCAGGGACCCCACGCTGTTCCGCCGGCCCCGCTTGCCTGGGGGGGAGGAGCAGTGAGGGGAGACCCCCAGGGCACCCCAAATCACCCCCGGGACCCCCAAACCCCTCAGGAGATCCCCAGGGAACCCCAAATTGTTCCAGAAACCCCAAGTCCCCACAGGACACTCCCCTGGGACACCCCAAATTCCCCCAAAACCCCCAGGGGACCCCAAAACCACCTCAGGGAACCTCCAATGACCCCCTGGACACCCCAAACTCCCCAGGACACCCCAAACCCCCTCGCAAAGGAGCCTAAACTCTCCAAAGGACCCCAAAACCAGCTCAGGGAACCCCAAACTCCCCTGTGGACACCCCAAATCCTCCCAGGACACCCAAAACTCCTCCCAGAGCTCCTAAAACTTGTCCATGGACACCCCAAACTCCCCCGTGGATACCCCAAACTGCCCCTGGACACCCCAAAACTCCCCCGTGGAAACCCCAATCCCACTCGTGGACAACCCAGACCCCTCCGTGGATACCCCCAAAGCCCCCAAGGGACCCCAAAACCCCCCGGGGAGATTCCAAACTTCCTCCCAGCACCTCCCAGTCCATCCCAGTCGCCCCCAGTGCCTCCCAGTCCCTCCCAATCCTCCTCCCAGCCCCTCCCCATCCGTCCCCAGCTCCCTCCCAGCCCCTCAGACCATCCCAGTGCCTCCCAGTCCCTTCCAATCCTCCTCCCAGTGCCACCCAGCCCCTACCAGTCCCTCCCAGTGCTTCCCAGTCTCTCCCAGCGCTTCCCAGTCCCTCGCAATCCCCTTCCCAGCCCCTCCCAGTCCTTCCCAGTGGCTCCCAGCCGCTCCCAGCGGCTCCCAGTCTCACTGCAATCCCCCTCCCAGTCCCTCTCAGTGGCTCCCAATGGCTCCCAGCCGCTCCCAGTCCCTCCCAGCCGCTCCCAGTGGCTCCCAGTCTCACCGCTGTCGGACAGGTCGCGCAGGGAGCTGCTCAGGGCGCTGCGTTTGAGCCCCTCGGCCCCGAACGCCTCCTCCAGGCTGCTGCGGCTGAGCCCGTTCAGCGCCTCCCGGGGGGGCCCCGCGCCCCGCGGCCCCGCCACGCCCTTCTGCTTCTCCAGCTCCGCTGGGGGGCAGACCAGTGACACCAGTGACCACCAGTGACCACCAGTGACCACCAGTGACCACCAGTGACCACCAATGACACCAGTGCCCTCCAGTCAGCCCAGTGCCCAGCAGCCCCTCCCGGGGGACCCTGCCACGCCCTTCTGCTTCTCCAGTTCTGCTGGGGGGGCAGACCGGGGACAACAGTGACCACCGGTGACCCCCCAGTCAGACCAGTGCCCAACAGTGCCCACCAGTCAGACCAGTGATCACCAGTGACCACCAGTGACCCCCAGTGACACCAGTGACCACCAGCGACCCCCAGTGACACCAGTGCCCAGCAGTGCCTCCCAGTGCCTCCCGGGGAGATCCCACACCCCGCAGCCCCGCCACGCCCTTCTGCTTCTCAAGCTCCGCTGGGGGGCACACCGGGGACACCAGTGACCACCAGTGACCACCAGTGACACCAGTGACCACCAGTGACCACCAGTGACCACCAGTGACACCAGTGACACCGGGGACACCAGTGACCACCAGTGACCACCAGTGACACCAGTGACACCGGGGACACCAGTGACCACCGGGGACACCAGTGACCACCAGTGACACCGGGGACACCAGTGACCACCGGTGACACCAGTGACCACCAGTGACACCAGTGACACCGGGGACACCAGTGACCACCAGTGACCACCAGTGACACCAGTGACACCGGGGACACCAGTGACCACCAGTGACCACCAGTGACACCGGGGACACCAGTGACCACCAGTGACACCAGTGACACTAGTGACCACTAGTGACCACCACTCAGCCCAGTGACACCAGTGACACCAGTGACCACCAGTGCCTCCCGGGGGAGCCCCGCACCCCGCGGCCCTGCCACGCCCTTCTGCTTTTCCAGCTCCGCTGGGGGGGTCACACCGGGGACACCAGTGACACCAGTGACCACCAGTGAACACTGGTGCCTCCCAGTGCATCCCGGGGAGATCCCCCACCCCGCAGCCCCGCCATGCCGTTCTGCTTCTCCAGCTCTGCTGAGGGGGCACACCGGGGACACCAGTGACCACCGGTGACACCAGTGACCACCAGGGACCTTCAGTGACCACCAGTGCCCACAGTGCGCACCAGTGCCCTCCAGTCAGCCCAGTGCCCAGCAGCCCCTCCCGGGGGGCCCCACCACACCCTTCTGCTTCTCCAGCTCTGCTGGGGTCACACCGGTAACACCAGTGACCACCAGTGACACCAGTGACCACCAGTCAGCCCAGTGCCCAGCAGTGCCCCCCAGTGCCCACCAGTGACACCACTGCCCACCAGTGCCCACCAGCGCCTCCCCAGTCAGCCCAGTGCAAGCCCAGTGCCCCCCAGTCAGCCCATTGTCCACCAGTGCCCACCAGTGCCCACCAGTCAGCTCATTACCCACCAGTGCCCCTCCAGTGCATGCCCAGTGCCCTCCCAGTCAGACCAGTACCAACCAGTGCCCTCCCAGTCAGACCAGTGTCCCCTCCCAGTATCCCCAGGCCCCTTTCCCAGTGCTCCCAGTGCCCAGTTTGGTGTCCTAGCTCCCATCCAGAGCTCCCAGTGTCCCCAGTGCCCTTCCTTGACTCCTGCCATTGCTCCCAGTGCCCCTGTTGGTGCTCCCAGTGCCCCTCATCCCCCTCCTTGTGTAACCCTCCCAGTGCTCCCAGTATCCCCAGTCCCTCTCCCAGTGCCCGTGTTGGTGCTCCCAGTGCCCCTCCCAGTGCTCCGAGTGTCCCCAGTCCCTTTCCCAATGCCACTCTGCCCTTCCCAATGCTCCCAGTGCCCCTCCCAGTGCCCATGTTGGTGCTCCCAGTACCCCCCCCCAGTGCTCCCAGTGCCCCCAGTGTCCCTCCCAATGCTCCCAGTGCCCGGCCCCGCTCACCCTCCACTCGGTACTTCTCCATCTCCTGCACCTCTGCCACGGACTCTCGGAGGTCGCTGGCGAAGCGCAGCCGGTCCTGGGGGCTCGGGGCGTTGAACACGATCAGCACCTTGCGCTCACCGCCCGGCGCCGCCGACAGCAGCTTGATCCCAAACTGATAATCTGGGGGGGCACGGGGGTCAGGGGCACCCCCGGGGGTCAGGGACACCCCCCGGGGATGGGGACACCCCCTGGGGACAGGGACACCCAGCTTGATCCCAAACTGGTAATCTGGGGGGGCACTGAGGGGTCAGGGGCACCCCCAGGGACAGGGACATCCCCCAGGGTCACCAACAGCAGCTTGATCCCAAACTGGTAATCTGGGGGGGGGGGGGTGTGACACTGGGGTCAGGGACACCCCCCAGGGTCAGAGACACCCCCTGGGGACAGGGACACCCCCCAGGGTCACTGAGAGCAGCTTGATCCCAGACTGGTAATCTGGGGGGGCATTGTGGGGTCAGGGACACCCCTGCAGGGTCACCCAGCTTGATCTCAAACTGGGAATTTGGGGGGACACAGCAGGAGGGTGAGGGGACCCCAAAGAGGTGGGGGGGGCAGGGGAGCATTTTGGGGGCCATGTGGGACATTCCATGAGGGGACACCATGGGATGTCCAATGGGCACACCGTGGGACATTCCATGAGGGACACTATAGGATGTCCCAATAGGGACACTGTGGGGTGTGCCATGAGGGGACATTGTGGGATGTCCAATGGGGACACCATGGGATGTCCCAATGGGGACATTGTGGGATGTGCCATGGGGGAACACCATGAGATGTTCAATGGGGACATTATGGGATGTGACATGCGGGGACACCATGGGATGTCCAATGGGCACACCGTGGGACATTCCATGAGGGACACCATAGGATGTCCCAATAGGGACACTATGGGATGTGCCATGAGGGGACATTGTGGGATGTCCCAATGGGGACATTGTGGGATGTGCCATGGGGGAACACCATGAGATGTTCAATGGGGACATTATGGGATGTCGCAATGGGACATTACGGGATGTGCCATAGGGGGACACCATGGGATGTTCAATGGGGACACTGTGGGGCATTCCATGAGGGACACCATAGGATGTTGCAATGGGAACATCATGGGATGTGCCACAAGGGGACACCGTGGGATGTCCTAATGGGGACATTGTGGGATGTGCCATGGGGAGACACCATGACATGTCCATTGGGGACACTGTGGGACATTCCAGGAGGGACACCATGACATGTCCATTGGGGACACTGTGGGACATTCCAGGAGGGACACCATGACGTGTCCATTGGGGACACTGTGGGACATTCCAGGAGGGGCACCATGACATGTCCGTTGGGAACACTGTGCGACATGCAACGAGGGGACATCAAGGAGTGGAGTCACCCTGGGGTGACACCATGGGACATCCCACGGAGACCACAACACTCCATGGTGGACACAGGGGTGGGGGAGCCTCGTATGAGGGGGCTGTGGGGATGGGGGGGTCCAGGGGGGTCCTGGAGGGTCCCATGGGGTCCATTGGGGTCCCATGTGGTGCTGTGGGGTCCCATAGGGTGCTGTGGGGTCCACTGGGATGCCATGGAGTCTTGTGTGGTGCTGTGGGATCCCATGTGTGCTGTAGGGTGCCATGGGGTCTGTTGGGGTCCTGTAGGGTCCCAGAGGGTCCCATAGAGTGCCATGGGGTCCTGTGGGGTGCTGTGGGATGCCGTGGGGTTCTTGGGGGTGCTGTAGGGTCCCACAGGGTGCTGTGAGGCACTGTGGGGTTCTTTGGGGTGCCATGGGGGACTGTGGGGTTCTTTGGGATGCTGTAGGGTCCCATAGGGTCCCACAGGGCGCCGTGGGGCTCACAGGCGTTCTGGAAGAGCTGCATGTGCATCTCCACCAGCGGGAAGCTCTGCCGGAAGCTGTAGGTCACCAGGATCTTCTTCTTCTGGAAGATCTTTGTCACCTGCCGAGGCCACCAGGGGGTCACCAGGGACACATCTCCTGGGATCCCCCATGGGTGAGCCCACCCAGGACCACCCAGGACCCCCCGGGACCCCCCACTCACCACCAGCAGGTCGTTGAAGAGGAAAACCTCGCGCTGGTGCAGCCCCAGGCGCTGGGGCCGGTTGGGGTCGGGCACCTCGTAGAGTTGGCAGCAGCAGACCAGGCGCCGGTGGGGCAGGGACAGCACCTGGGGACAGCGCCAGGGTCACATCTGGGGCAGGGCCTCAGTGGGACACACCCCCCAGCCCTGCCCCACCCCGGGGTGGTGATGGTGCCCTTGGACCTTCACTGGGGTCACCCAGAGCATCGCCCCATTGGATCACCCTGAATGTCCCACATGGGTCACTGAGTGTCCACCACAGGTCACCCCGAATGTCCCACATGGGTCACTCTGAGTGACCCCCACAGGTCACCCCGAATGTCCCACATGGGTCACTTTGAGTGTCCCTCACAGGTCACCCTGAATGTCCCATATGGGTCACTGAGTATCCCCCACAGGTCACCCCGAATGTCCCACATGGGTCACTTTGAGTGTCCCCCACAGGTCACCCCGAATGTCCCACATGGGTCACTTTGAGTGACCCCCACAGGTCACCCCAAATGTCCCACATGGGTCACTCTGAGTGACCCCCACAGGTCACCCCGAATGTCCCACATGGGTCACTGAGTGTCCCTCACAGGTCACCCCGAATGTCCCACATGGGTCACTGAGTGTCCCTCACAGGTCACCCCAAATGTCCCACATGGGTCACTCTGAGTGACCCCCACAGGTCACCCCGAATGTCCCACATGGGTCACTGAGTGTCCCTCACAGGTCACCCCGAATGTCCCACATGGGTCACTCTGAGTGACCCCCACAGGTCACCCCAAATGTCCCACATGGGTCACTTTGAGTGACCCCCACAGGTCACCCTGAATGTCCCACATGGGTCACTCTGAGTGACCCCCACAGGTCACCCTGAATGTCCCACATGGGTCACTTTGAGTGACCCCCACAGGTCACCCTGAATGTCCCACATGGGTCACTCTGAGTGACCCCCACAGGTCACCCTGAATGTCCCACATGGGTCACTTTGAGTGACCCCCACAGGTCACCCTGAATGTCCCACATGTGTCACTTTGAGTGACCCCCACAGGTCACCCCAAATGTCTCATATGGGTCACTGAGTGTCCCCCACAGGTCACCCTGAATGTCCCACATGGGTCACTGAGTGTCCCCCACAGGTCACCCTGAATGTCCCACATGGGTCACTTTGAGTGACCCCCACAGGTCACCCCAAATGTCCCACATGGGTCACTCTGAGTGACCCCCACAGGTCACCCCAAATGTCCCACATGGTTCACTCTGAGTGACCCCCACAGGTCACCCTGAATGTCCCACATGGGTCACTGAGTGTCCCCCACAGGTCACCCCACATGTCCCACATGGTTCACTCTGAGTGTCCCCCACAGGTCACCCTGAATGTCCCACATGGGTCACTTTGAGTGACCCCCACAGGTCACCCCACATGTCCCACATGGGTCACTTTTAGGGTCCCCCACAGGTCACCCCGAATGTCCCACATAGGTGACCTGGATTGTCCCCCATAGGTCACATGGAACTGTCCCATAGGTCACCTGGAATGTGTCCCTTGGGTCACCTGGAACACCCCCCAGGGGTCACCCAGAACCTGTCCCATGGGTCACCTAGAGCATCCCCCACCCATGGGTCACTCGGAATTTCCTTCCTGTGGGATCTCCTGGAATGCTGGAACATCTCCCATGGATGGCCTGGAACCTGTCCCATGGGTCACCTAGAACCCACCCCATGAGTGGCCCAGAACACCCCCCCCACCACAGGATCACCTGGAATGTCTCCTTTGGGAGACAGGCCTAGAACCTGTCCCATGGGGTCACCTGGGACACCCCCCAAAGGTCACCTGGGACACTCCCTATGGGTCACCTGGGACACCCCCCAGGTGTCACCTGGGACACCCCCTATGGGTCACCTGGGACACCCCCTATGGGTCACCTGGGACACCCCCCAGGTGTCACCTGGGACACCCCCTATGGGTCACCTGGGACACCCCCCAGGTGTCACCTGGGACACCCCCCCGAGCAGACCCACCGGTTTCTTGCCGACGATCATGCGCTCAACGGCCTGGACCTGGGACACGTGGTCATCGTTGGTGCGCAGCTCACGGCTCTGGATGCGCTGGTAGATGCCCACCAGCATGTCCCGGGGGATGTCCTCGCCATTGTCCACCCCTGTGTGACACCCGGCCCCGTCCCTGTCACCTGGGACCGCTCCAGAACCCACAACAACCCCCTGCCCTAGAACCTGCACCAGCCAGCCCTGCTCTAGAACCAGCAACTCCTCATCCTGCTCCAGAACTCGACACTCCTGAGCAGCCCTGACACCCAAAGTTCCTAGGCCAACTCTAGAACCCACAAGGCTGGACCAGCTCCAGAACCTGTGACACCCAACCCACCTCCAGCATCCATGACACCCAGACACATTCTAGAACCCCCAATACCCAAATCCACCCTAGGGCCCTTGTCACCAGAACCTGAAACACCCAGACCCGCTCTAGGACCGGTGACACCCAGCCCAACTCCAGCACCCGTGACACCCGGACCCATTCTAGAACCCCCAATACCCAACTGCACCCTAGGGCCCTTGTCACCAGGACCTGCTCCAGAACCTGAAACGCCTAGATCTGCTCTAGAACCTGTGACACCCAGCCCAACAACAGCACCCGTGACACCCAGACCTGTTCTAGAACCTGTGACACCTAGCCCAACAACAGTACCTGTGACACCCGGACCCATTCTAGAACCCCCGAATCCACCCTAGGGCCCTTATCACCAGAACCTGAAACACCCAGACCCGCTCTAGGACTGGTGACACCTGGCCCTGCTCCACAACCTGTGACACCTGGCCCCATTCTAGAACCCCCAATACCCAACTCTGCCCTAGGGCCCTTGTCACCAGGACCTGCTCCAGGACCTGAAACACCCAGACCCACTCTAGAACCTGTGACACCCACCCCAACTCCAGCACCTGTGACACCCGGACCCATTCTAGAACCCCCGATACCAACTCTGCCCTAGTGCCCTTGTCACCAGAACCTGAAACACCCAGACCGGCTCTAGGACCGGTGACACCTGGCCCTGCTCCAGAACCCATGACATCCAGCCCTGCTCTAGAACGTCCCCGGGCAGGGGAGCACAAGGGGGCGCGGGGCCAGTGGGGCCTCACCTCGCAGGTTCTTGATGAAATCCTCGAGCTTCATCTTGCGCTCGGCCTTGACGCTGGGGCTGTACATGTCGGTGTTGAGGAGGATGATGGCGAAGGCCAGGATGAAGATGGTGTCCGGGTTGCGGAACTGGCGCAGCAGGGCCGCGTTACACACGCAGTAGCGCTGGCTGTGGGGCGGACAACCCCCACGGCCCATGGGGTCACAGTGCCCCACGGCCGGCCCCACCTCGCGGGGTGGCCTCTGCACCCCACAGCCACCCCTGAGTGTGGGGCAGCACCCCAGTGGCTGTAGGGTCACCCAGAACACGGGACACACCCCATGGCCACTTCTTGATCCACAGGGTCACCCAGAACATGGGCCACCACCCCATGATCCCTCCCTGATCCACAGGGTCACCCAGAACACGGGCCACCACCCCATGGCCCCTCCCTGATCCACAGGGTCACCCAAAACATGGGCCACCACCCCATGTACCCTCCCTGATCCACAGGGTCACCCAGGACATGGGCCACCACCCCATGGCCCCTCCCTGATCCACAGGGTCACCCAGGACATGGGCCACCACCCCATGGCCCCTCCCTGATCCACAGGGTCACCTAGAATGTCACCCTGCGGTCCAGGGGCCAACCCCCAGTGTCCTGCCAGTCTGTAGGGTCACCTGGAATCGCCCCTTGTCCCATGGGTGCCACCCCCCCCATGTGTGCCCCCTCAGTCCATAGGGTCACCTACAACAGCCCCTTGTCCCACAGGTGCCACCACCCCTTTTTGTGTCCCCCCTCAGTCTATAGGGTCACCTCAAATAGCCCCTTGTCCCATAGGTGCCACCATCCCCACGTGTCCCCTCTCAGTCCATAGGATCACCCAGAATGTCACCACATGGTGACCACACCATTGTGTGCTGCTGGTGGCAGGGGCAATGCAGTGAGGATGTGGGGACGTGGGGACACAAGGCCGTGGGGACACGGGGACATGGGGACACGGGGACAGGGACCCACCCCTCACCTGAAGGCCTCGATCAAGCGCTCGACCTTCTGCGCCTCCCCCTGCACCCGGATGTGGGACTGGAACTTGCGCAGGGCCTCGTCCAGCTCCATCCCGGAGAAATCCATCTCATCCACCACACAGCTGCCGAGAGCCCGCGGCAGGGGATGGGTCTGGGGGCCCCCCGGAGCCCCAGCGGGTCCCCCCTGAGCCCCAGCGGGCCCCCCCGAGCCCCGGCGGGCCCCCCCCGAGCCCCAGCGGGCCCCCCCTGAGCCCCAGCGGGCCCCCCCGAGCCCCGGCAGGCCCCCCCTTACTCGAGGACGTCGCGGTTGAACTGCTTCTGGCGGTTGCCCAGGAACTCGCCGATCATCTGCCGGCTCAGGCCCTTCCGCTCCAGGATGAAGTGGGCGACGCCCACGGGGGTGTCGGACAGGAACCCCCTCTCGATCAGGTACTGGATCCCCTTCTCCGGCTTCCTGCAGGGCGTGGGGTCACCCACGATGGTCACTCTGGCTGTAGAGTGACCTAGAACGTCACCTGCCCCCTGGCTCTAAGGCCACCTGGTCATCTACGGGGTCACCTGAGGGTCACTCCGGTTTGGGGTCACCTAAGGTGACATCTGCTTCCCTAAAGGGTCACCTGGAACACTGTCACGTCTTGAGAACTGGGTGACCTGGAATGTCACCATAGGGCTACCTAGAACGTCATCATAGGGTTACCTAGAACATCACTGTGGGGTTCTACAGGGCCACCTCAGACATCACCTTGTCCTTGTCACAGGGACACCACAGGCCACTTCACCCTTCTCCAGGGCCACCAACGCCCTCCCATCCTTACTAGAGGGTCACCCAGAATGTCACCATAGGGCTACATAGAACATCACTGAGGGGTTCTTCAGGGGCACCTCAAACATTCCCCGTCCTTGCTATAGGGTCACCTAGAACGTCACCCTGCCCTTCCTATAGGGTAGAACGTCACCCTGTCCCCTCTATAGGGTCACCTAGAACGTCACCCTGCCCTCTCTATAGGGTCACCTAGAACGTCACCCTGTCCCCTCTATAGGGTCACATAGAACATCACCCTGCCCTCTCTATAGGGTCACATAGAACGTCACCCTGTCCCCTCTATAGGGTCACATAGAACATCACCATACGACTACCTAGAACATCACTGTGGGGTTCTACAGGGCCACCTCAAACATCACCTTGTCCTTGTCACAGGGGCACCACAGGCCACCTCGCCCTTCTCCAGGGCCACCAACGCCCCCTCGTCCTCACTATAGGGTCACCTAGAACATCACTGTAGGGCTACCTAGAATATCATTGTGGGGTTCTACAGGGTCACCTCAAACACCCCCCGTCCTTGCTATAGGGTCACCTAGAACGTCACCCTGTCCCCTCTATAGGGTCACCTAGAACGTCACCCTGTCCCCTCTATAGGGTTACCCAGAACATCATTGTGAAATTCCACAGTGTCACCTCAAGCATCACCCTGCCCTCTCTATAGGGTCACCCAGGACATCACCCTGCCCTCTCTATAGGGTCACTCAGAACATCACCCTGCCCTCTCTATAGGGTCACCTAGAACGTCACCGTAGAGCTACATAGAACATCACTGTGGGTTTCTACAGGGTCACCTAGAACATGACCTGCCCTTCCTATAGGGTCACCCAGAACATCACCCTGTCCCCTCTATAGGGTCACCCAGAACGTCACCCTGCCCTTGCCGTGGCACCACCCACAATCCCACCCCAGCCCTTCCCTGGGCACCACCTGGGTGCCATGTGGCCCCACTGCTGGACCCACAGACCCCACCCCACATCCGGCCTGGACCCTCTATGCCCCCCAGGACCCCCCCCAGCCCCTCACTTGTTGAAGAGGTTGAGGCCGATGCGGTACTGGCGCCGCTGCACCACGTCGTTGTTGAGCGCCGGCGAGTCCCAGCTCTGCCGCGGCTCCCGCTGGTACGTGGCCTTCCCGGGGGGGCCGGCGGCGCTGGGGGGCTGCGGGGGGGCGGTGGGCGGCGGGGGGGGCGGCGGGGGGGGCCGGCGGAGGCTGTCGCGGGACGAGGAGCCCGAGGAGCAGTTGAGGGTCTCGTTGGAGTTGGAGCTGCTGCCCAGGCTCTCGTTGTCCCCCTCGGAGCCCTCCTCGGGCGCGGGCGGGGGCGGGGGGCCGGGGGGCGGCGGGGGAGGTCCCTCGGGGTGGAAGCAGCGGTGGGGGGGCCCGGAGCGGGGTAAGGTGCCCCCCCCGGTGCCCTCGGGCTCGTAGGGGCCGCCCCGGTTGATGGAGCCGCGGTCCGAGCGGTCGCTCAGGTCGGCCGAGCTGTCGCTCGGGGGCTCCACCGTCAGCAGCGGGGGGTGTCCTCCCCCGGCCCCCCGCCCCCGGCACTCCAGGCACGGGGGGCCCCGCCGGGGGGGCTCCTCGGGGCCCCCCCAGCGCTCGGCCGGGCCGGGGGGATTGGCGGGGGGCGGCGGGGGGGGCGGCGGGGCGGGCGGGGGCGGCGGCCCCCCGGTGTCGGGGGGGGGCTCGGGGCTGGGGGGTCTCTCAGGGGAGCGGGGCGAGCCAGGGAGCCCCTCGTCCATGTACAGGGTGACGTCGCTGGCGGAGGTGGCCGCGCTGTCCCCCGCGGGGGGGGCGGGAGCGCCGGGGGGGACTCCGCGACCCCCCCCCAGCGCTTCATCGATGGAGGCGGCCAAGGACTTCACCTGCAGGGACGGGAGCCCCCCGTGAGCCCCGGTGGCCCCTCTGCGCACCCCCCGTGGGCTGCAGACCCCCATCTTGGCCCCTGTGACCCCCATGACCTCCCCAAGACCCCCAAATCCCTGTGACCCCCCCCGTGGCCCCTGTGTGCCCCATGACCCCCATGATTCCCTTTGTCACCTGTGACCCCCAATGGCCTCTGTAATGTCCATGGTCTTGTGACCCATGACCCCCATGACCTCCAAGGACCCTTGTGACCCTCATGACCTGACCCCTATGACCCATGACCCTGTGACCCTCCATGACCCCCCTGACCCCATAAACCCAAAACCCCCCTGACTCCCCTGACCCTGTGACTCCTAGGACCCCTTGACCTTGTAAGCCCTATGACCCTGTGACCCCCCTGACCTCCCTGACCCCATAACCCCCAGGACCTCTATCACCCTATAACCCCAAGGACCCCTCTGACCCTGTGACCCCCAGGACCCCCATAACCCCCAGGAGGACCTCCATGACCCCACAGACCCTGTGACCCCCAGGACCCCCCTGACCCCATAACCCCTCTGGCCCCTTTGATCCCTCTGACCCCATAACCCTGAGGACCCCCCTGACCCCATGACCCCCCTGACCCACTGACCCCCTGACCCCATGACCCCCATGACCCCCCCTGACCCCCACCTGCTGTGCAAAGGCCTCCTCCAGGTCGGCGCCTCCGGGCCCAAAATCGGCCGACGCCGAGAGCTGCCGGGGGGGGCTCCCTGCGCCCCCCACCCCGGCGCCCCCCCCCACCGCCGCCCCCTCGCCGGGACCCCCGCCCCCGTCCAGGCCGGCCCGGCAGGAGCCCCCGTACCGGGGCGCGGGCCGCGGCCCCCCCAGGACGCCCTCGTCCAGCGAGGCCGGCTTGCCCTGGAAGTAGGGCGGGGGCGGCGGGGGCGGCCCCGGGGCGGGGGCCGGGGGGCCGCGGTCATACTCCTCGAAGGAAAACTGCAGGCGCAGCCCCGGCAGCGCCAGGCGCCGCGCCCGGCCACCCTCGCTGCGCAGCCGCTCGAACTTCTGCGCCATGCGGTAGCGCCGGAACGCGGCCTGGATCGTCCGCGCCGCGCGCCGCGAGCGGAAATAGCCGCCGTACTTGCGCTCCAGCATCTCCACCTGTGGGGACATGGGGACACGTGTGGGGACACGGGGACACGCGTGGGGACACAGAGACACGCGTGGGGACATGGGGACACGTGTGGGGACATGGGGACATGTGGGGACATCGGGACACGCGTGGGGATGCAGGGACAGGGATGGGGACATGGAGCTGTGGATGAGAACGTGGCCTGGATTGTCCGCGCCGCGAGCGGAAACAGCCGCCGTACTTGCGCTCCAACATCTCCACCTGCAGGGACACCGGGACACGTGTGGGGACATGGAGACATGTGGGGACATCGGGACACGCGTGGGGATGCGGGGACAGGGATGGGGATGCGAGGACACAGAGGTATGGATGAGAACGCGGCCTGGATCGTCCGTGCCGCGAGCGGAAATAGCCGCCGTACTTGTGCTCCAGCATCTCCACCTGCGGGGACACCGGGACACCGTGGGGACACCAGGACATGTGGGGACACAGGGACGTGTGGGGATGTGCATGGGGATGCAGGGACAGGGATGGGGACACGGGGACATGGAGGTGCAGATGAGAACGTGGGGCTGGGGCCATGGGGCCATGGATGACGATGCCGGACACATGTGGGGACATGGGGACACACATGGGGACACGGGGACAGATATGAGGATGGGGACATTGGTGGGGATTTGGGGACATGGGGACACACAAGAGGATTTGGGACAGGGATGAGGATGAGAACGTGGGGTTGGGGATATGGGGCCATGGATGATGATGGGGACACACATGGGGATGTAGGGATGTGGGTGAGGATGGGGACACGGGGACACAAGTGGGGACACGGGGACATGTATGGGGATGTGGGGACAGGGATGGGGACACGGGGACATGGAGGTGTGGATGAGAACGTGGGGCTGGGGACATGGAGATATAGATGACGATGGGGACATGGGGACATGGATGACGATGGAGACGGAGATGGGGACGTGGATGAGGATGGGGACACGAGGACACACGAGGGGATGTGGGGACAGGGATGAGGATGAGAACGTGGGGTTGAGGACATGGGGCCATGGATGACCATGGGGACATCGGGACATGGATGACGATGAGGACATGGGTGGTGACGTGGATGAGGATGGGGACACAGGGACACAAGTGAGGACGTGGGGATGTGGGGACATGGATGACGATGGGTACAGAGGTGGGGACATGGGGACATGGAGGTGCGGATGAGAATGTGGGATTGGGGACATGGGGACATGGATGAGGATGGGGACACATGAGGGGACGTGGGGATGGGGACAAGGATGAGAACATGGAGTTGGGGCCATGGGGCCATGGATAATGATGGGGACATGGATGGGGACATGGATGAGGATGGGGACACGGGGACACATGGGGACATGGGGACAGGGATGAGGATGAGAACATGGGAACATGGAGGTTGGATGAGAACGTGGGGTTGGGGACATGGGGACATGGATGATGATGGGGACATGGATGATGATGGGGACATGGAGGTGTGGATGAGGATGGGGACATGGGGACACATGGGGACATGGGGACAGGGATGAGGATGAGAACATGGGAACATGGAGGTTGGATGAGAACGTGGGGTTGGGGACAGGGGGACATGGATGATGATGGGCACATGGAGGTGTGGATGAGGATGGGGACACGGGGACACAGGTGGGGACATGGGGACCTGGAGGTGTGGATGGGAACGTGGGGTTGGGGACATGGGGACGTGGATGACAATGGGGACACAGGTGGGGATGTGGGGACAGGGATGAGGACATGGATGGGGGACATGGGGACATGGATGGGGACATGGGGATGGGGACATGGGGGGAACATGGACGGGGACAGGAGGACATGAGGATGGGGACATGGGGATGTGGATGAGCACACAGGGTTGGGGACAGGGGATGGGGACATGGGGACATGGGGACACAGATCAGGACATGGGGGCGTGGGGATGGGGACATGGATAGGAACACAGGGACAGGGAAAAGAACATGGATGGGGACATCAAAACATGGGTAGGGACATGTGGCCATGGGGACAGGGAGGGGACAGGGAGGGGACAGGGCAAGAGAAGGACACAGGTGAGGCAACACCCAGGGAAGGAGGGCTGGCAGCAGAGAGAGGGGACACGGTGACCTCATATGGGGACAGGGACCTTTGTATGGGGACAGGGATCATGACATGGGTCTGGGGACCATGATAAGGGTCTGGGGACCATGACAAGGGTCTGGGGACCATGACAAGGGTCTGGGGACCATGCCAGGGTTTGGGGACCGTCACATGTGGCTGGTGACCATCACACGTGGCCGACATGGCTGGGACCCATCCTGGGGGTGTCCCCAGGTGTCCCCAAGTACCTTCTTGTCCTGCAGGTCGGTGGAGAGCTCATAGCTGTCGCTCAGAGCCTTCGGCCTCTTGCTCTCCTCCTCCTCCTCCTGCTTGCGCAGGGCCACGCTGGCCGGCTGGGGGGGCAGCCGGGGCCAGGCCACGCCCGGGGAGCCCCCCCCGGGGCCGCCCCCGGTGCCCCCCGGGCCTTGGGGAGCCGGCTGGGGGAGGCCCCGGTATGGAGGGGGCCTCCCGGGGCTGTCGGGCACCGGGCCCCCCCCCTCACTGCCCGGAGCTTCGCCGTCCACGCTGCGGGGACACCGCGTCACTCACCCCCACGCCGGGACCCCCCGAGACCCCCAAACCAGCCCAGGACCCCCAAAACCACCCCAGGACCCCCAAAACCACCCCAGGACCCCCCAAACCACCCCAAACCCCATCCAGGACCCTCAGACCTTCCCTGGACACCCCTAAACCTTCCTGAGATCACCACAGGTCCCCCCAAGACCCCTCAAAGAGTCTGGGGCCACCAAGGTGGGAGCCAGGGGGACACAGGGACATAGGGACAGAGACACATGGACATGGGGACAAGGGGACAGACAGACAGACACATGGATGTGGGATACACGGACGTGGGACATGGGGACATGGGAACAGAGACATATGGACATGGGACATGGGGACAAGGGGGCAGACAGACAGACACATGGATGTGGGATACACAGACGTGGGACATGGGGACATAGGGACATGGGGACAGAGACACATGGACATGGGGACATAGGGACAGACAGGTGGATGTGGGACATGGGGACATGGGAACAGAGACACATGGACATGGGACATGGGGACAAGGGGGCAGACAGACAGACGTGCATGTGGGACATGGGGACAGACAGACACGTGGACGTGGGACACAGGGACAAGGAGAGACAGACATGGGGACACACAGATGTGGGACACACAGACATGGGGACACGGATGTGGGACAGATGGACATGGCCAGCTTGGGGACACAGGGACATGGGGACAGGGACACCAGGACATGGGGATGCATGGAATGACAGACATGGGACACACAGACACAGGGACAAGGGGATATGAGACACATGGGGACACAGGGACATGGGGACACAGGGACATGGGGACACATGGAAATGACAGACATGGGACACATGGGGACAGAGGGACATAGGGACACACGGACATGGGGACACATGGAAATGACAGACATGGGACACATGGGGACACAGACACAGGGACACATGGAGATGGGACAGACGGACTTTGGGACACAGGGACGTGGGAGATGTAGGGACATGGACACAGGACATGGGACAGAAGGACATGGGGACACAGACAATGGGACACAGGGACATGGGGACATGACAGACATGGGGACAGGGACATGGACACATGGTGTGGGGCATACAGACATGGGGACACAGGGACATGGGACAAACGGACATGGGACACATGGACTTGGGGACACAGGGACACAGATGGATGGGGACACATGGACACGAGGACACACAGACATGGGACACAGGGGGACATGGGACACGTGGAAGTAGGGACACATGGACATTGGCCAAACGGACATTGGGACACATGGACAAATGGACACTGGGACACAGACACAGGGACACACAGACATGGGGACACACAGACACTGGCCCTATGAACATTGGGACATCTGGACACATGGACATGGACACACAGACAGAGGGACATCTGGACATGGGGACATTTGGACTTGGGAACATCAGCCATATGGACAGGGGATGCATGGACACACGGACATGGGCCCTGTGGACATTGGGACATCTGGACTTGGGGACATCAGCTGTATGGACAGGGGACAGATGGACAGAGGGACACATGGACAGAGGGACACATGGACAGAGGGATGCATGGACAGAGGGACACATGGACAGAGGGACGCATGGACAGAGGGATGCATGGACAGAGGGACGCATGGACATGGGGACACACAGACATGGGGACACACAGACATGGAGATACACGGACATGAAGACACGGGCCCTATGGACATGGGGACACATGGACACACGGACATGGGGACACACTGACAGAGGGACACACGGACACATGGATATGGACAGACAGACAGAGGGACATCAGCCATACGGACATGGGGACACACTGACATGGGGACATGGGCCCTATGGACATTGGGATACACGGACACACAGGCATGGGGACACAGGGACATGGGGACATCTGGACACGGGGACATCAGCCGTTTGGACATGGGGACACATGGACAGAGGGACACATGGACATGGGGTCATCTGGACACACGGACATTGGGACACACGGACATGGGGACGTGTGCCCTATGGACATTGGGACACATGGACACACGGATATGGGGACAGACTGACAGAAGGACACACGGACACACAGACAGGGGACATCAGCTGTATGGACATTGGGACACATGGACACGGACATGGACACACAGACAGAGGGACAGCTGGACATGGGTACATCTGGACTTGGGAACATCAGCCAGATGGACATGGGGACACACGGACAGAGGGACACATGGACACATGGACTTGGGGACAGAGGGACAAATGGACATTGGGACACAGACACGGGGTCTGATGGACATGGGGACATCAGCCATATGGACATTGGGACACAGGGACATGGGGACATCAGCCCTACAGGCACGGGGACACACGACAGGGACAGACGGACATGGGGACATCAGCCATATGGACATTGGGACACACGGACACATGGACACGGGGACACATGGACATGGAGACAGTTGGACATGGGGACACACTGACAGAGGGACACATGGACATGGACACAGATGGGGGACATCAGCTGTATGGACACTGGGACACATGGACACACGGACACGGGGACAGATAGACATGGGGACACACAGACATGGGGACACACGGACACGGGGACATCAGCCCTACAGCCACAGGGACACACAACAGGGACAGACGTGCACGCATGGCCACGGGGGACACACAGCCACGGGGACACACGGACACGGGGGACACACGGACATGGGGACACACGGACATGGGGACACACGGACACGGGGGACACACAGCCACGGGGACACACGGACATGGGGACACACGGACATGGGGACATACGGACACGGGGGACACACAGACATGGGGACACACAGCCACGGGGGACACACAGACATGGGGACACACAGCCACGGGGACACATGGACACGGGGGACACACGGACATGGGGACACACGGACACGGGGATACACAGCCACGGGGACACACGGCCACAGGGGACACACAGACACGGGGACAGACACGTCCCCTCCCCCCCAGCCCCGCGGGGACCCAGCGTCGCGCGGGGGGGGCGGAGCAGAGCGGGGGGGCCCCCAAAACTCCGGGGGGGGACCCGAGCAGGTGGGGGGGGCAGGGAGGGGGAGGGGGCGCCGCGCAGGGGGAGGGGGAGGGGAAGGGTTTGGGGATCCCCGGGGGGTCCCGGGGGGTCCCGGGGGGTCCCGGGGAGGGTCCCCGACTCACCCGTGCAGCAGCCGCTGCCGGAGCGGCCCCCGCCGCCGGTCGGCCGTGCACTGCAGGCACCACATTTGGGGGGCGGGGGGGGCACACCTCCCAAAAAAAGGGGGGGAGGGGACACACGGGGACACCCCCGGGAGGGGGGAGCGGCGGTGGGGGAGGGGAGGGAGGTCCCGGGGTGGGGGCGGGGGAGCCCCCGGCGCCTCCGCAGCAGAACCAGGGCCCGGCCGGGCGGTGCGGGGGGGTGAGGGGGGGGGAGGAGCCGAGGAGCGACCCCCCCCCCGCCCCCCCCCTCAGCTCTGCGCGTGCCCGGACGCCGAGACCCCCCAGGGTGGGGGTGGGGGAAGGGTCCTGGTGGGGGGAGGGGGGGAGGACGCCTGGGTCCCTCTGACATGGAACGGGGGGGTCGTGTCGTGTACCCCCCCCAAAATAAACTGCAGGGGGGGTTGCCCAGACTGCGGGGGGGGGCAGGGCGCCCCCTAAGATTGGGGACCCCCCCGCCTCAATTGGGGGGTCCGTGATGGGGGGAGTCGCCCCCGGGGCCCCCCCAGGCCGGGGGTCCCCAAGGGGGGGCGGGGTTGGGGGGGGTTGGTTCCCCTGTCCCGCTGCGCATGCGCGGAGCCCCCCCCCCGGATGGCGGTTGCCATGGCGACGCGGCGGGCGGGGGGCGGCGGTTGCCATGGAGACGCGGCGGGGGATGGAGGCGGGGGGGGGAGGGGACGGGGGGGGTTCCCCGGGGGGCGAGGCCCGGGCGCTGGGTCCCCCCCTGAGCCCCGCCCCCCCGGCACCGCCCCCTCCCCAAAATAGAGCGAGGAGGCGCCATGATGGAGGCGTTGCCATGGCAACCGCCCCCAAACAGAGGCCGGGGGAGGAGCAGGCGGCGCCTATAGGGGCCCTATAGAGCCCTGGGGTCTGTGCAGCCCCTATAGCATCTATATGGGCCCCTATAGAGCCCTGGGGTCTGTGCAGCCCCTATAGCGTCTGTATGGGCCCCTATAGAGCCCTGGGGTCTGTACAGCCCCTATAGCATCTGTATGGGCCCCTATAGGGCCCTGGGGTCTGTGCAGCCCCTATAGCATCTATATGGGCCCCTATAGAGCCCTGGGGTCTGTGCAGCCCCTATAGCGTCTGTATGGGCCCCTATAGAGCCCTGGGGTCTGTGCAGCCCCTATAGCGTCTGTATGGGCCCCTATAGAGCCCTGGGGGACTGTACAGCCCCTATAGCGTCTGTATGGGCCCCTATAGGGCCCTGGGGTCTGTGCAGCCCCTATAGCATCTATATGGGCCCCTATAGGGCCCTGGGGTCTGTACAGCCCCTATAGCATCTATATGGGCCCCTATAGAGCCCTGGGGTCTGTACAGCCCCTATAGCGTCTGTATGGGCCCCTATAGGGCCCTGGGGTCTGTGCAGCCCCTATAGCATCTATATGGGCCCCTATAGAGCCCTGGGGTCTGTACAGCCCCTATAGCGTCTGTATGGGCCCCTATAGGGCCCTGGGGTCAGTACGGCCCCTATAGCGTCTGTATGGGCCCCTATAGAGCCCTGGGGTCTGTACGGCCCCTATAGCATCTGTATGGGCCCCTATAGAGCCCTGGGGGACTGTACAGCCCCTATAGCATCTATATGGGCCCCTATAGAGCCCTAGGGTCTGTACAGCCCCTATAGCATCTGTATGGGCCCCTACAGGCCCCTCGAGTCTCTATAGGTCCCTGGGGTCCGTATGGCCCCTATAGAGCCCTGGGTTCTGTATGGCCCCCATAGGGACCTTATATGGGTCCCTATAGGTCCCCTGCAGACCCCTACAGAGCCCTGGGTCTGTAGGGCCAGGGAGAGCTGCACGGGCCCCTATAGGGCCCTGGGGTCCCTATGGGATCCATAAAGGCCCTAAATTCCCCCTGGGCTCTATAGGGGCCCTTACAGGTCCCTGGGGCCCCTATGGCCCCATGGGGATTTTATATGGGCCCTATAGGTATTTTAAAAGGCTCCTCTAGGTCCCTGGGGCCCTATAGGGGTTTTATATGGCCCCTATAGGTCCCTGGGGCCCTATAGGGGTTTTATATGGCCCCTGTAGGTCCCTGGGGCCCTATAGGGGTTTTATATGGCCCTTATAGGTCCCTGGGGCCCTATAGGGGTTTTATATGGCCCTTATAGGTCCCTGGGGCCCTATAGGGGTTTTATATGGCCCCTATAGGTCCCTGGGGCCCTATAGGGGTTTTATATGGCCCCTGTAGGTCCCTGGGGTCCCGGTGTCCCCCAGGGGTCCGGGGTGTGGGGGAGGGGCAGCTCTTACCTGCGGGCTGGGGGAGGTTGGAGCAGCCAAAGCACCCGAGGGTGGCACCTGGAGGGGGACAGGGACACACAGGGGACAGGGGACAATGGACAGGGGGACAATGGACAGGGGACACCAAGATGGACAGGGGGACACGAGGATGGACAGAAGACAGATGGGGACAATGGACAGGGGGACACAAAGATGGACAGAGGACAGACAGGGGGACAGGGGACAATGGACAGGGGTCAGTGGACAATTGATGGGGGACAGTGGACAGGGACACAGAGATGGACAGAGGGACACAGAGATGGACAGAGGGACACAGAGATGGACAGAGGGACAAGGGGGACACAGAGATGGACACAGGGACACAGAGATGGACAGGGGACAGACAGTGGACAGGGGGTGATGAAGGGGGGACACAGTGGGGACAGATGGATGAGCGGGGACAACGGGGGACAGACAGACACACAGGGTCAGTGGGTGAGGGGGACACTGGGATGGACAGGGGGACACGGGTGGACAGGGGACAATGGACAGGGGGACACAAGGATAGACAGGGGGACACAGGGATGGACAGGGGACAATGGACAGGGGGACACTGGGATGGACAGGGGACAATGGACAGGAGACACAAGGATGGACAATGGGTGACGGGGACAAAGGACAGGGGTGATGGGGGGACACTGGGGACAGACGGACAGCGGGGACAGACGGACAGTGGGGACAGCAGGGGACAGACGGACACATGGGGTCAGGGGGCGAGGGGGACACGGAGACAGACAGGGGACACTGGGGGACAGAGGGGGAGACAGAGGGACAGAGGGGACACCGGGGGACAGATGGACGTGGGGACAGCAGCCAGGGGGTGACGGATGGGAGGGGACAGATGGCTACGGGTCACTGTGGCGGGATGGACAGGGACGGACAGACGGACAGGGACAGACAGTGGGGGGACAGACAGATGGACAGGGATGGACAGCGGGGGGGACAGATGGATGGGGAGTGGGTTGGGTGGCAGCCGGACAGACGGACACATGGGGGAGGGCATGGGTGAATGGACGGATGGACATGGGAAACATGGATGACAAGACAGACGGACACAGGGGGCACACGGATGGACAGACGGACAGGAGGGGGCCATGGACAGACAGATGGACACGGGGGGAATACAGATGGACAGATGGACATGGGGCGCACACGGATGGACAGACAGACACGGGGGGCACACAGACAGACGGACATGGGGGGAATACAGATGGACAGACGGACATGGGGGGCACACAGATGGACAGATGGACACAGGGGGCCATGGACAGACAGACACGGGGGCACACAGATGGACAGACAGACAGGGAGGAGAGAGAGGAGAGAAACGAGTCAAGAGCCGGAGGGGGGGACGGACACACGGACACGGGGGGGGGAGGGGGACACGAGTGGGGGGGGACACGAGCCGGGGGGAGGAGGGGAGGGAGGGGGGAGGGATCCAGCGGACCCCCGGGGTGGGGGAGGGGCCCCACGGCGGCGGGTCAGGGCCTGACCCCCCCCAACCCCCCCAGGGCGGGTGAGACCCCCCCCAAATCCCACCCGGGGGGACCCAGGTGTCCCCCCCAGTGTCCCCAGTGTCCCACACTCACGTCACGGGGGGTCCGAGCTGGGGAGGGGTCTCGGGGAGTCCTGGGGATCTGGGGGGGTCGGGGATGTCCGGGGGGGCTCAGAAGAATCTGGGGTGCTCCGGGGGGGTCCGGAGGGTCCTGGGGGTGTCTGGGGGTCCAGGAGGGTCCGGAGGGTCCTGGGGGTGTCCGGGGGGCTCGGGCCCCTCCGAGCTGCCGCACTGACCGCAGCCCCTCCCCGCCTTTCCTGCCCCCCCAGGCCGGAAAGCTCCGGCCGGAATTCCGGCCCTGCCGGACCTTGGGGTCCCTGGGGGACAGGGAGGGGACACGGCCTGGGACGGGGACAGGGACAGGGAGGGGACAGGGACAGGGACACGGCCTGGGACGGGGGCAGGGACACGGAGGGGACAGAAGGACACAGCCCTGCACGGGCACATGGACAGGGAGAGCACAGGGACAGGGAGGGGACAGGGGGACACAGCCCGGCACAGGGACAGGGAGGGGACATGGCCTGGGGACGGGGACACCGGGGTCACAGCTCTGCACGGGCACAGGGACAGGAAGGGGACAGGGAGGGGACACAGCCCTGCCGAGGATGGGGACAGGGGGACACAGCCCTGCACAGGGACAGGGACAGGGAGGGGACACGGCCTGGGACAGGGACATGGAGGGGACAGAGGGACACAGCCCTGCACAGGGACAGGAACAGGAACAGGGACAGGGAAAGGACATGGCCTGGGACAGGGACACCGGGGTCACAGCCCTGCACAGGGACAGGGAGGGGACAGGGGGACACAGCCCTGCAGGGGATGGGGACAGGGACATGGGGACACAGCCTGGGACAGGGACAGGAAGATACAACCCTGCATGGGGACAGGGAGGGGACAGGGACAGGGAGGGGACACAGCCGAGCACACCCGCACACGGCCCTGCATAAGGACACACGGCCCTGGCACGGGGGTGTCACCTGGTGTCACACGTGGTGTCACCCAGTGTCACACACGGTGTCACATGTGGTGTCACACGTGATGTCACACACGGTGTCACACACGGTGTCACATGTGATGTCACACACGGTGTCACACACGGTGTCACACACGATGTCACACACGGTGTCACATGTGATGTCACGCACGGTGTCACACACAGTGTCACACACGGTGTCACACACAGTGTCACACGTGGTGTCACATGTGATGTCACACACGGTGTCACACAGTGTCACACGGCCCTTACACGCTCCGGACCAGCCCTTGCACAGGGGTCACACGAGTGTCACACCCTGGCACGGTGTCACACGCTGTGTCACCGCTGTCACACGTCCTGGTACACCCCGGTACATCCCGGCACACTGTCACACACAGTGTCACACGGTGTCACCGCTGTCACACGCCCTTGCACAGGGTTGCACAGTGTCATGCCCTGGCACAGAGTCACACCCAGTGTCACACACAGTGTCACACGTGATGTCACATGTGCTGTCACATGCTCTTGCACACCCCGGCACAGCCCGGCACGGTGTCACACCCGGTGTCACACACCGTGTCACATGCGGTGTCACCACTGTCACATGCCCTTGCACGGGGTTGCACAGTGTCACATCCTGGGATGGAGTCACACCCAGTGTCACACACAGTGTCACATGGTGTCACGGTGTCACACGCGCTGTCACATGCTCTGGCACAGGGGTGACAGGTGGCTGTCACCCCCTGGCACGGTGTCACCTGCTGTCACATGCCCTTGCACAGGGTTGCACAGTGTCACACCCTGGCACAGTGTCACAAGCGGTGTCACCACTGTCACATGGTGTCACATGCGGTGTCACACGCGGTGTCACACGTGGTGTCACTCGTGGTGTCACACGAGGGTGGGACCCCCGGGCACAGTGGCACTCTCAGTGTCACAAAGCCCTCAGTGTCACGCGCTGTCACATGCTCTGGCACAGGGGTGACAGGTGGCTGTCACCCCCTGGCACGGTGTCACCTGCTGTCACATGCCCTTGCACGGGGTTGCACAGTGTCACACGGTGTCACACATGGTGTCACATGGTGTCACACACGGTCACATACAGTGTCACATACATGGTGTCACAGAGTCACATGACGTCACCCAGTGTCACACACGATGTCACACCCAGTGTCACACACATCACACAGTGTCACACACAATGTCACATACATGGTATCACACACAGCCACATGATGTCACCCAGCATCACACCCAGTGTCACATACACGGTGTCACACACAGTGTCACATACAATGTCACATGATGTCACACAGTGTCACCCACAGTGTCACATGGTGTCACACGGTGTCACACGGTGTCACACCCATTGTCACACACAAGGTCACACACAATGTCACACCCAGTGTCACACCCATTGTTACACACAGTGTCACACACGACATCACACACAGTGTCACATGATGTCACACCCAGTGTCACGCCCATTGTCACACACAGTGTCACACACGACATCACACCCAGTGTCACATGATGTCACACCCAGTGTCACGCCCAGTGTCACACCCGGTGTCACACAGTGTCACACCCAGTGTCACACAGTGTCACACCCAGTGTCACACAGTGTCACACACAATATCACATGATGTCGCCCGGTGTCACACCCACTGTCACACAGTGTCACACACAGTGTCACATGATGTCACACCCAGTGTCACACCCAGTGTCACACCCAGTGTCACGCCCGGTGTCACACCCGGTGTCACACCCGGTGTCACACACAGTGTCACATGATGTCACACCCAGTGTCACACCCCGTGTCACACACAGTCACATGATGTCACCCGGTGTCACCCGTGCCCTGGCACACCCCGGCACGGCCCTGGCTCGGCGCTGTCCCCCGCGGTGTCCCCTGCCCCGGCGGTGTCACCCCCGGCACGGCCCCTCCCCCACCCGGGGAAATTTTGGGGATTTTGGGGGGGGGTTGGACCCGGCGACGGGGGCGGGGCCGGTTACCACGGCAACGCCCCCCCCCTTTGTCACCTCCCCCGGCGCTGTCACCGCTGTCACCGCCCGCGCCGTCTCCCGGCAACGCCGCCCCGGCAACCGCGCGGCCCCGCCTGTCGCGACATCACGGGGCCGCCGTGACATCTCGGGCCCGCCGCGACATCTCGGGCCCGTCGCGACACGCCGGGGGGCCTGTCACGACGTCACACACCGGGAACGGCCCTGTCGCGACGCGTCATGCCGGCCCTATCGCGACACGCCGGGTGCTGCAGCGATATATCGTCCCTGTCGCGATATATGGGCCCTCTCGCCACGGGCCGGCTCCATCGCAACGTGTCGGGCTTGCCGGGGGACGGGCAGGGCAGAACCGCCCTGTCGCGACAGAACCGCCCTGTCGCGACTCACCTGACACCCCCCACGCCCTCCCCCACCCCGGGGAGGGGACCCAGGCGTCGGGGGGGGGAGGGGAAGGAGGGGAGGGGCAGCGGGGGGAGGGGCGCGCTGAGAGGGCGGGGGGGGAGGGGCAGCACTGACCTCACTGTCCTGGAGCTGTCGCGATCCGACCTGGGGGGGGGGGAAGGGGGGGGTCAGTGAGGGGCAGAGACCCCCCCGGGACCCCTCCCCAAAATCCTCCCGGGCCCCAGAATCCCCCCCAAAAGCGGCCCCGATGTCCCCGGTGCCCCCCCCCGATGTCCCCGCTGTCCCCAGGTGCCCCCGCACCGACAGACGGTGCCGGGGGGGGCCCGGGGGGAGCTCGGGGGGGGCTCTGACGTCGCCCCCCCCCCCGCGGGTCCCGCACCTGCTCCCCCCACCAAGGGGGCCGGATCTGGGAGGGGCCGCAGCCAAAAAAACCCGAATTTGGGAAGAAGTCCCGAATCCCAAAAATCCCCGAATTTGGGGAATCCCAGATCCCACAAAGCCCTGATTTTGGGGAATCCCAAATCCCACAAAGCCCTGATTTTGGGAGGTCACAAATCCCTGATTCTGGAGAATCCCAAATCCACAAATCCCCGATTTTGGGGAATCCCGGATCCCACAAATCCCCGATTTTGGGGAATCCCGGATCCCACAAATCCCCAATTTTGGGGAATCCCGGATCCCACAAATCCCCGATTTTGGGGAATCCCGGATCCCACAAATCCCTGATTTTGGGAAGTCACAGATCCCACAAATCCCCAATTCTGAGAATCCCAAATCCCCGATTTTGAGGAATCCCAAATCCCACAGATCCCCGATTTTGGAGGCTGGGAGGGAGGAGTCCCCGATCCCAAATCCCGGATTTTGAGCCTGGAGTGTCCCAGCTCCCCAAATCCCAGGTTTGGGTGGGAGTCTCTTATTCTGCATTCCCAAATCCCGGATTTTGGGGGGTGTCCGGATCCCCAAACCCCAGAATTTGAGGCGGGGTCTCGGATCCTGAATTTCCAAATCCCGGATCCAAAATCCCGGATTTTGGGGGGCTGTTCCCAAGTGCTGGATCCCCAATTCCGGATTCTGGAGGGGGTGATCCAGACCCCCAAATCCCAAATCCCCAATCCCGGATTTTGGGGAGAGATTCCGAAATCCCAAATCCCCAATCCTGTATTTTGGAGGGGGTCTCGGATCCTGGATTTCCAAATCCCAGATCTCAAACCCCAGATTTGGGGAGGGGGATGGGGGGTCCTCGATCCCCAAATTCTGGACTGGGGGAGGGTCCCAGTCCTGCATTCCCAAATCCTGGATTTTTGTGGGGAGTCTCAGATCCCCAATCCCGCATTTTGGCAGATCCCAGGTCCCCAAATCCCAGATCCCAAATTTTGGGGGGCTGTTCCTGATCCCCTGCTCCCCAGTCCCAGATTATGGGGCTGTTCCTGACCCCTGATCCCTGATTTTAGGGGGAATCCCCCTAACCCTGACCCAATCCCAGATTTTGGGGCCATTCCCATCCCCACTCTCGGATTTTTGGGGCTGTTCTTGATCCCTGTTTTTAGGGCTATTCTCGACCCCCAGTCCCTGATTTTGGGGCCGTTCCCATCCCCAATGCCATTTTTAGGGCCACTCCCACCCCCATCCCTGTTTTTAGAGGTGTTCCTGACTCCAAATCCCATTTTTTGGGACTGCTCTCGATCCCCAGTCCCGTGTTTGGGGCCTCTCCCATCCCCAATCCCATTTTTGGGGTGGTTCTCATCCCCAATCCCATTTTTAGGGTCACTCCCAGCCCCAATCTCTATTTTGGGGCTACTCCCATCCCCAGTCTCATTTTTGGGGTCATTCCTATCCCCAATCCCATTTTTAGGGCTGCTCCCATCCCCACTCCCGTTTCTGGGGCTGTTCCCATCCCCAATCCCGTTTTCAGGGCCACTCCCGTTTTTGGGGTGGTTCTCATCCCCAATCCCATTTCTGGGGCCGTTCCCACCCCTGCTCCCGTTTTTGGGGCCACTCCCATCCCCACTCCCGTTTTTGGGGCCACTCCCATCCCCACTCCCGTTTTTGGGGCCGTTCCCATCCCCAATCCGATTTTTGGGGCCACTCCCATCCCCAATCCTGTTTCTGGGGCCGCTCCCATCCCCAGTCCCATTTTTGGGGCCGCTTCCGTTTTTGGGGTGGCTCTCATCCCCAATCCCATTCCTGGAGCCATTCCCATCCCCACTCCCATTTTTAGGGCCGTTCCTGATGCCAAATCCCATTTTAGGGCCATTCTCCATCCCCGCTCCCGTTTCTGGGGCCATTCCCGTCCCCACTCCGATTCCTGGAGCCGCTCCCATCCCCGTTCCCGTTTCTGGGGCCGTACTTGCGCTGCAGGGTGGTGGCCGGGCTGGTGCTGGCGCTGGTGCTGTGCCCCCCGCCGGGGCTGGAGCTGCGGGAGGGGCCGCGGCTCAGCTGCCCCCGCGCCCAGTCCCGCTCCCAGCAGGGCCCGTAGTGCCCGTCCCGGGCCCGGAACGGCGCCTCCCGCTCCAGGCGCGCCGGGTACTGCGCGTCCCGCTCCGGGTACTGCGGCTCCCGCTCCGGGTACTGCGGCTCCCGCTCCGGGTACGGCCCCTCACGGTCCAGCCGGGCCGGGTACGGCCCCTCGCGGTCCAGCCGGCCGGAGTACTGTCCGTCCTGCTCCATGCGGCCGGAGTACTGTCCGTCCTGCTCCATCCTGCCGGGGTATTGTCCGTCCTGCTCCATCCTGCCCCCGTACTGCCCGTCGCGCTCCAGGTGCGGCTGGTACTGGAGGTCCCGCTCCAGGCAGCCGTGGAACTGCCCCTCCTGCTCCATTCGTGCCCCGTAGGGCCCGTCCCGCTCGGCCCGGCTCAGGTAGGGCCGCTCCCGCTCCTTGCGGCTCGGGTAGGGCCGCTCGTGCTCGGCTCGCCCGGGGTAGGGCCCGTCCCGCTCGGTCAGAGCCTCGAACTGCGCGTCCCGCTCCAGGTGCGCGGGGTAGGGCCGCTCCCGCTCCAGGTGCTCCGGGTACGCCCCGTCGTGCTCCAGGTGCTCGGGGTAGGTCCCGTCGCGCTCCAGGTGGGCCGGGTACGCCCCGTCGGGGTCGCCGTGGGCCGGGTAGGGCAGCTCGGGGTCCCCGTAGAGCCCCTCGGCCTCCAGGTGGTTTTGGTACTGACCCTCGGGGTCCGCGTGGCCCTGGGGGGGGGCAGGGGACACGGGGGTGACACCGCGGGCCGGGCTGGGCGGTGCCGGGGACGGATGGGACACCCTGGCCCGGCCCGTGTGGGGCTGGGACCCCCAACTCGATATGGACATACCCGAGCCCCCGCCCGGGTTTGGAGAGTCCTGGGACCCCCTGACCCGATCCCAAATGGCCCCGGGACCCCCAACTCGATATGGACATCCCCGAGCCCCCTGCCCGGGTTTGGAGAGTCCTGGGACCCCCTGACCCGATCCTGAATGGCCCTGGGACCCCCAGCTCGGTCTGGGCATCCCCGAGCCCCCTGCCTGGGTTTGGAGAGTCCCGGGACCCCCTGACCCGATCCCAAATGGCCCTGGGACCCCCAACTCGATATGGACATCCCCGAGCCCCCTGCCCGGGTTTGGAGAGTCCTGGGACCCCCTGACCCAGCCCATACAGCCCTGAGCCCCCTGCCCTGGTCTGGGCAGTCCTGGGACCCCCTGACCCGATCCCACAAGGTCCAGGACCCCCATGACCCTGCCCTATATGGCCTTGGGACCCCCTGCCCTGCCCCATATGGCCCTGGAGCCCCCAGCTCGGTCTGGACATCCCTGAGCTCCCTACCCGGGTTTGGAGAGTCCTGGGACCCCCTGACCCAATCTCACATGGCCCCGGGACCCCCTGTCCTGCCCCAAATGGCCCCAGAACCTCCTGATGCAATCCCACAAGGTCAGGAACTCCCATGACCCTGCCCTATACGGCCTCGGAGCCCCCATATGGCCCCAGAACCCCCAACCCAGTCTGGACATCCCTGAGACCCCCTGAGCCCCCTGCCCTGGCCTGGGCAGTCCTGGGACCCCCTGACCCAATCCCACAAGGTCAGGGACCCCCATGACCCTGCCCCAAACGGCCCATGGACCCCCTGACCCAATCCCACAAGGTCTGGGACCCTCTGCCCTGCCCTATATGGCCCCGGGACCCCCAGCTCGGTCTGGACATCCCTGAGACCCCCCTGACCCAGCCCATAGAGCCCTGAGCCCCCTGCCCGGGTTTGGAGAGTCCCGGGATCCCCTGACCCAATCCCACATGGCCCTGAGACCCCTACCCTGCCCTATACAACCACGGGACCCCCATGACCCTGCCCTATATGGCCCTGAGACCCCCTGACCCAATCCCACATGGCTCTGGGACCCCCCTGGCCCCAGCCCAGCCCCAGGAGCCCCTGGGGGGGTCCCGGCCCATTTTCCCCCCTCACTTTTATCTCTAGACCCCCCCCCATTCGGGGTTCCCTGGGCCGCAGCCCCCTGTGACCCCCTGTGACCCCCAGGACCCCCAAACCCCACTCAGGACCCCCCCCAAATCCCCCCCTATACCCCAAACTTGGGCTCCCCATCCCCAAACCCCCCTCCCCACCCCCAAATTGGGGTCCCCCCGACATGACCCCCCCCCAGAACCTGGGGCACCCCCCTGGCCCCTCCCCACCCCCCAAATCGGGGTCCTCACCCCGTGACCCCCCCATAACCCCCTCCCCACGACCCCCTGGGACCCCCTCCCCAAACCAGTGCCTCCCCCCCCAATTCTCCCAACCCACCCCCACGACCCCCTCGTGACCCCGCCCATCCCCCAATCCCCGTGACCCCTCCGTGACCCCCCCGTCCCCACTCCTGCCCTTCTGACCCCCCAAAATCACCCCAAAAACCCCAAATCCCCCCCCAAATCCCTCCCCCAGTCCCCCCCGCTCTCACCGCGTGCCGGGGGGGCCCCGCGCCCCCCCCGCGCTGCCGCAGGTGCCGGTTCTCCCGGGCCAGGCGCTGCAGTTGCCCCTCGAGCTGCGCGATGCGGCGGCGCTGCGAGGCCAGGAGATGTCGCTGAGTCGCGATAATTCGGTTCAGCTCCAGCAGGTACTCGACAGCGCGGTCGGGGGGGTCAGAACCCCCCGGGGGGGCCCCGCCGCCCCCCGCGCCCTCCATGACCCCCGGGGGGGTTCGGGGGGGGTTCAGGTGGGGGGTTTGGGGGGGTCAGGGAGGGGGGTCCGGCATGCGGGGGGGGGGAGATGGGGGAGTGACTAAAAAATGGGGGGGGGGGTGAAATTTGGGGGGGTGTAAAATGAGGGGGGGTGTAAAATGTGGGGGTCCTAAAATGAGGGGGGGGCGCTCCGGCAGCCCCGGGGGTTCGGGGGGGGTGTGGGGGGCCCTGGAGGGGGAGGGGGGATGGCGGTGGAGGGGGCGGGGGCGGGGGGGGCCCCGAGTGTGATGGGGGGAGGGGGGGGCGCCCCGGCCGGGGGGTGGCGGGGGCGGGGGGGGTGGGGGGGGCGGCTCGGGGGGGGCCCGATCCGGGCGCGGAGCTCGGAGGGAGGAGGCGAAGCGGGTGGGGGCGGGGCGGGGGCGGGGCTAAGGGAGCCCCTCCCCCTTCCCAAACCCCCACCCCCCTCCCACCTGACCCCACCCCCCCGGCCATGAACCGCCCTCCCCGTGGGGGGGGGGGGGAACCTCCTCCCCTCCCCCCCCTCCGAGAGGGACCCCCCAGCGTCCTGCCCCGCCCCCTTCATTAATCTTAATTAACAACACAAGGGGGGGGGCTGGGCTTGACCCCCCCCAAAAACACCTCGGGGACCCCCGGGGGGGGCACCCAGACCGCCCCTCCCCTCCCCCCGCTCCCAACTTTGTGACCCCCCCGCGACCCCTGGGTGTGACCCCTCCCCCCCCGTGTCCCCCCCCCTTTGCTGCCCCTCCCTGTCCCCCCCCCGCTGTTCCCCCCCCCCGGCGCTGCCGCGGGCTCAGCCCCGCTCGGTTGCCATGGGAACGGTCACAAATAACTCGGGCTCTGATTGGGGTTCGGCCGCCGCACGGGGAGGGACCCCCGCCCCCCCAGAGTCCCCCGGACCCCCCCGGACACCCCCAGACCCCTCCCAGCGCCCTCAGATCCCCATGGAGACCCCAAAGCCCGCCCGGCACCTCCAGACCCCCCCAGAAACCCCTCCGGACCCCCCCAAACCCTGCAGAGACCCCCAGACCCCCCCAGGGCCTCCCCGGATTTCCCGAGAGCCTCCCCGAGCCCCCAGAACCCCTCAGACCCCCCCAAACCCCACCCCAGGACCCCCAGAGCTCCCCCGGACACCCCCAGACCCCTCCCAGCGCCCTCAGATCCCCACGGAGCCCCAAAAGCCTCCCCGGCACCCCCAGAGCCCCCCAAAACCCCCTCCGGACCCCCCAAACCCTGCAGACACCCTTGGACCACCCTGAGAGCCTCCAGACCCCCCCCAAAGCTCCCCCCAAGCCCCCCTGGCACCCTCAGACCCCCCAAACCCCACCCAGGACCCCCAAAGCCCCCCGGACACCCCCAGACCCCCCAAAACCCCCTGCGGACCCCCACCAAACCCTGCAGGGACCCCAGACCCCCCCAAACCCCACCCCAGGACCCCCAAAGCCCCCCCGAACCCTTTTGAGTCCCCCCAAACCTCCAAACCGCCCCCATGGCCCCAGGGCCTGTGGCCCCCCCCAAAACCCCTATGGACCCCCCGCGGGTCCCCCACCCCCTATAGCCCCCCCCGGATCCCCCAAAGTCCCCGAGAGCCCTCAGACCCCCCCATAGACCCCCCCAGAGCCCCCCCAGAGCCCAAGGGCTGTGACCCCCCCCCGGGGTCCCTATAGCCCCCCAAACCCCTATGGCCCCCGCGGGGGTCCCACAGCCCCCCCCCCCCCAGGGACCCCTATAGACCCCCGGGGGTGCCCCTATAAAGATCCTACAGCGCCCCCCCAGCCCCCCCGGGGGTCTTACAGACCCCAACCCCCCCCAAGGGTCCTACAGAGTCCCCCAAACCCCTATGGCCCCCCGGGGTGTCCCTATAGCCCCCCCAAACCCCTATGGCCCCCGGGGTGTCCCTATAGCCCCCCCAAACCCCTATGGCCCCCCGGGGTGTCCCTATAGCCCCCCAAACCCCTATAACCCCCCGGGGTGTCCCTATAGCCCCCCCAAACCCCTATGGCCCCCCGGGGTGTCCCTATAGCCCCCCCAAACCCCTATAACCCCCTATAGCCCCCCCAAACCCCTATGGCCCCCGGGGTGTCCCTATAGCCCCCCAAACCCCTATGGCCCCCCGGGGTGTCCCTATAGCCCCCCAAACCCCTATAACCCCCTATAGCCCCCCAAACCCCTATGGCCCCCCGGGGGTCCCTATAAAGACCCCAGACCCCCCCAGGGTTCTCAGAGACCCCAAAGCCCCCCAGGGGTCTCACAGCCCCCCCGAGCCCCTAAACCCCTCAGGGACCCCCACAGAGCCCCCCCAGGAGTGACCCTATAGCCCCCCAAACCTTACAGCCCCCCGGGGGTCCCACAGCCCCTATAGAGCCAACCAAGCCCCCATAGCTACCCCAGGGTGCCCCTACAGCCCCCCCGGGGGTCTCACAGCCCCCCCGAGCCCCTAAACCCCTCAGGGACCCCCACAGAGCACCCCCAGGAGTGCCCCTATAGCCCCCCAAACCTTACAGCCCCCCCGGGGGTCCCACAGGCCCTACAGAGCCCCCCCTGAGGACCCCTAAACCCCCCAGGCACCCCCACAGAGCCCCCCAGGGTGCCCTATAGAGATCCTATAGCGCCGCCCGCCCCCAGGACCCCCCAAAAGGGTCCCACAGCCCCCCCAGGGTGTCCCTATAGAACCCCTATAGCCCCCTGTAATCCCCTATAGCCCCCCCGGGGGTCCCACAGTCCCTATAGCCCCTCCTGGGGTGTCCCTATAGGGCCCTCCAGACCCCCCCAGAACCCCCTCCGGACCCCCCCAAACCCTGCAGAGACCCTCGGACCCCCCAGGGCCTCCCCGGATTTCCCGAGAGCCTCCCCGAGCCCCCAGAACCCCTCAGACCCCCCCAAACCCCACCCCAGGACCCCCAGAGCCCCCCCGGACACCCCCGGACCCCTCCCAGCGCCCTCAGATCCCCACGGAGCCCCAAAAGCCTCCCCGGCTTTTGAGCCCTCCAGGGCGGCCCTACAGCCCCCCGAAATTCCCTATAGCCCCCCCAAGGGGTTCTTAGAACCCCCCCCAATCCCCTATAGAGCCCCTCCCACCCCGGCTGCCCCTATAGCCCCCCCAAATCCCTTAGAGCCCCCCCGGGGGTCTCACAGCCCCTACAGAGCCCCCCCGAGAACCCCGAAACATCCCAGGGCCCCTCGGGGGTCCCTATAGCCCCCCCAATCCCCTATAGCCCCCCCAAATCCCTCAGAGCCCCCCGGGGGTCCCTATAGCCCCCCCAATCCCCTATAGCCCCCCCAATCCCCTATAGCCCCCCCAAATCCCTTAGAGCCCCCCCGGGGGTCTCACAGCCCCTATAGAGCCCCCCCGAGAACCCCGAAACCCCCCAGGGACCCCCACAGAGCCCCCCGGGGGTGCCCCTATAGCCCCCCCAATCCCCTATAGCCCCCCCCAATCCCCTATAGCCCCCCCGGGGGTCCCTATAGCCCCCCCCAATCCCCTATAGCCCCCCAAATCCCTCAGAGCCCCCCCGGGGGTCTCACAGCCCCTATAGAGCCCCCCCGAGAACCCTGAACCCCCCAGGGCCCCCCGGGGGTGCCCCTATAGCCCCCCCCAATCCCCTATAGCCCCCCCAAATCCCTCAGAGCCCCCCGGGGGTCTCACAGCCCCTATAGAGCCCCCCCCGAGAACCCCGAAACCCCCAGGGACCCCCACAGAGCCCCCCCGGGGGTCCCTATAGCCCCCCCAATCCCCTATAGCCCCTCCCAACCCTCAGAGCCCCCCAAATCCCTATAACCCCCCCCAATCCCCTATAGCCCCCCCGGGGGTCCCTATAGCCCCCCCAAATCCCCTATAACCCCCCCCAATCCCCTATAGCCCCCCCGGGGGTCCCTATAGCCCCCCCGAGCCCCCCGGACACAGCACAGGGGGTGGGGGAGGGGCGGCACCAGCCTTGATTGATTTTTAATTAATTTTTAATTAATTTTTAATTAATTTTAATTTTTATTTTCATTTTTATTTTAATTTTTATTTTCCCAAATCCCGGGAAATTCCATAAAAACCGCGGGGGGGGGGGGAAGGGGGGGCACCCCAATATCGGGGACGGAGGATTGGGCGGGGGGGGTCCAGGGATCTGGGGGTTCCCCACCCCAGGGACCTCGGGGGACCCCAAAGTTTGGGGGGGCACCCGGGGACCCCAAAATTTGGGGTGGGGGTCTCGGGGGGGTCCCAGGGATTTGGGGGGGTCACAATGATTTTGGGGGTCCTGGGGCCCCCCAGATATTTGGGGGGGGTCTCAGGGATTTGGGGGTTCCCACCCCCACCCAAGGGACCTTGGGAGGACCCCAGAATATTGGGGGGGGTCCCTTAAAAATTTTGGGGTGATCCCCTGAATCTGGGGGGGTCACGATGATTTTGGGGGTCCTGGGGGGGTCTCAGGTATTCGTGGGGGGTCCCAGGGATTTGGGGGTTCCCACCCCCACCCAAGGGACCTCGGGGGACCTCAGAATTTGGGGGGTCCCTCAAAATTTTGGGGTGGGGGAACTCGGGGGGGTCCCATAAATCTGGGGGGGTCACGGCGATTTTGGGGGGATTTTGTAGGGGGGTCATGATGATTTTGGGGTCCTGGGGGGATCCTGGATGGTTTGGGGGTGTCCCAGGGTGTCCTGAGGGTTTTGGGGGATCCCGGGGGATTTTGGGGGTGCCCCGAGGGGTGTTTGGGGGTGCCCCGGGGGGAATTTGGGTTCCCGGGGGGTTTTGGGGTCCCCCGGGGGGAATTTGGGTTCCCGGGGGGTTTTGGGGTCCCCCGGGGGGTTTGGGGTCCGGGGGGTTGGGGTCCCGGGGGGGTTTGGGGGTCCCCCGGGGGGGTTTGGGGGGGTCCCGGGGGGTTTTGGGGTCCCGGGGGGTTTTGGGATCCCGGGGGTTTGGGGTCCCGGGGGTTTTGGGGTCCCGGGGGTTTTGGGGGTGCCCCGGGGGGTTTGGGGTCCCGGGGGGTTTTGGGGTCCCCCGGGGGGTTTTGGGGTCCCGGGGGATTTTGGGGGTGCCCCGGGGGGTTTTGGGGTCCCGGGGGGGTTTGGGGGTGTCCCGGGGGGGTTTTGGGTTCCCCGGGGGGTTTGGGGTCCCGGGGGTTTTGGGGGTGTCCCGGGGGATTTTGGGGTCCCGGGGGTTTTGGGGTCCCGGGGTTTTGGGGTCCCGGGGGTTTTGGGGTCCCGGGGGGGTTTGGAGTCCCGGGGGTTTTGGGGTCCCGGGGTTTTGGGGTCCCGGGGTTTTGGGGTCACTGCTCGTTGGGGTTGGGGTTGGTGTCCGGGTACTTGGTGAGGTCAAAGGTCAGCACTTTGCTGATGACGCAATCGCCTTGCTGGGGGGGAGGGGAGACAAAACGGGGAGGGGTCACAGCCCGGCCTGGGACCCCCAAACCCCCCTGAGCCCCCCAAAACCCCCTGAGCCCCCCAAACCCCACCTGAGGCCCCCCAAACCCCCCCAACCCCCCTAAAACCCCTCCTGAACCCTCCCAAACCCCACCTGAGCCCCCCCAAAACCCCACCTGAGCCCCCTAAAACCCCCCGAGTCCCCCAAAACCCCCCAACCCTCCCCTGAGCCCCCCAAAACCCCCCGAGCCCCCCTGAGTCCCCCAAACACCCCTGAGCCCCCCCAAACCCCTCCTGAGGCCCCCCAACCCCCCCACGAGCCCCCCAAAACCCCCCTGAGCCCCCCAAACCCCCCCTGAGCCCCCCAAAACCCCCTGAGACCCCCCAACCCCCCCACGAGCTCCCCCAAACCCCCCACAACCCCCCCAACCCTCCCCTGAGCCCCCCAACCCCCCGAGCACCCCCAACCCCCCACGAGTCCCCGAAAACCCCCCAAACCCCTTGAGTCCCCCAAAACACCACCTGAGCCCCCCCCAACCCAAATTCAGAATTTTTGGGGTTTTTTTGGGAACCATCCCCCCCTCAATTTAGGATTTTTTGGGGTTTTTTGAGCCCCCCCAAGCCCAAATTCTGAATTTTTGGGGTTTTTTTGGGAACCATCCCCCCCAAATTTAGGATTTTTTGGGGGGTTTTGAGACTTCCCCCCCCCCCCCCCAGTCTGGAAATTTTTGGGGATTTTTTGAGACCCCACAACCCAATTTGGGATTTTTTGGGGTTTTTTTCAGACCCTTCTCCCCCACCTGGAAATTTTTGGGGTTTTTTGGCACCACTCCCCCAAATTAAGGATTTTTTTTTGGTTTTTTTTCAGGCCCCCTCCCCCAAAATTTAGGATTTTCGGGGATTTTTTGAGACCCACCCCCCAATTTTGGGTATTTTTGGCCCCCCCTTGATTATTTCCCCTTCTCCCCCCCCTCCACTCCACGAGCCCCTCGATTTTGGGGGGATTTGAGGGATTTTGGGGAATTTTTTTGGTATTTGAGGTATTTTGGGATGGATTTTGGGGAATTTGGGGGATGTTTGAGGGATTTTGGGGGGAGTTTTGGGGATATTTTGGGATATTTGATGTTTGGGGGGTATTTTTGGGCAATTTGGGGTATTTGAGGTAATTTTGGGTTTATTTTGGGGATGTTTGAGGGTATTTGAGTTATTTGGGGATATTTGGGGTGTTATTTGGGGGGATTTTGGGGATTTTTGGGGGGTTGAGGTATTTTGGGATGATTTTTGGGGTATTTGGGGTTTATTTTGGGGATGTTTGAGTTATTTGGGGGTGTTTTGGGGATATTTTAGGCTATTTTGGGATATTTGATGTTTTGAGGGGCGTTTGGGGGATAATTTGGGGTATTTGGGGTATTTTGGGGCTGACTTTGGGTATTTGGAGCATTTTGGGCTATTTTGGGGCATTTTGGGGTGGTTTGGGGTACTCTGAGTATTTTGGGGCATTTTTGTGCAGTTTTGGGTGTTCCAGGGCTATTTTGGGGGATTTTTTGATGTTTCAGGGGCATTTTGGGGCAGTTCTGTGAATTTTGGGGAGTTTCAGGGCTATTTTGGGGTATTTTTGTGTAGTTTTGGATGTTTCAGGGGCATTTTTGGGCAGTTCTGTGAATTTTGGGGTGTTCCAGGGGTATTTTGGGGGATTTTTTATGTTTCAGGGCTATTTTGGGGCATTTTTGTGTAGTTTGGGGTGTTTCAGGGTTATTTTTTTGGTATTTTTGATGTTCCAGGGTTATTTTGGGGCATTTTTTGACGTTTCAGAGCTATTTTGGGGAGTTTTTGTGTCATTTTGGGTGTTGCAGGGGCATTTTGGGAAATTTTTTTGATGTTCCAGAGGTTATTTTTGGGCAGTTTTGTGAATTTTGGGTGTTCCAGGCGTATTTTGGGGCATTTTTGTGTATTTCGGGGTGTTTCAGGGGTATTTTTTTGGTATTTTTGACGTTTCAGGGTCATTTTGGGGCATTTTTGTGTATTTTTGATGTTCCAGGGGTATTTTGGGGCATTTTTTGACATTTCAGGGGTATTTTGGGGCAGTTTGGGGCATTTTAGGGTGTTTCAGGGGTATTTTGGGGAGTTTTTGTGTCATTTTGGGTGTTCCAGGGCTATTTTGGGGCATTTTTTGACGTTTCAGGGTCATTTTGGGGCATTTTTGTGTATTTTTGGGGGTTTCAGAGGGATTTTGGGACAGTTCTGTCAATTTTGGGGTGTTTCAGGGCTATTTTGGGGCATTTTTTGACGTTTCAGGGCTATTTTGGGGCATTTTTGTGTATTTTGGGGTGTTCCAGGGCTATTTTTTTGGTATTTTTGACGTTTCAGGGTCATTTTGGGGCATTTTGGGGCATTTTTTGATGTTCCAGGGGTATTTTGGGGCATTTTTTTATGTTTTAGGGGTATTTTGGGGCATTTTTTGACGTTTCAGGGTGGTTTTGGGGCCGTTTTGGGGCCGTTTCGGTACCTCTGGGTAGACGCCAATCAGGCTCTGGGCCTTGGTGTAAAATTCCTCCTTGAGGGAGATGACGATGGCCTGGAAATTGGCAGCCGACTGCTCCTTGATGTAGTTGGCCACCTGGGGACCCCAAAAACGGCTTGGCACCCCAAAAACCCGATTGGCACCCCGAAAACGGATCTGGTACCCCAAAAAATGGGCCTGGCACCCCAAAAAATGGACCTGGGACCCAAAGAAATGAACCTGGCACCCAAAAAATGTATCTGGCACCCCAAAAACGGACCCAGCACCCCCCAAAAATGGATCTGGGACCCAAAAAAACTGACCTGGCACCCCAAAAATGGATCTGGCACCCCAAAAATGGAGCTGGGACCCCAAAAACGGACCCAGCATCCCCACAAAGATGGATCTGGCACCCCAAAAACCGACCCGGCACCCCAAAAAATGGACCTGGGACCCCAAAAATGAACCTGGCACCCAAAAAATGGGCCTGGCACCCCAAAAACGGACCCAGCACCCCCCAAAAATGGGTCTGGCACCCCAAAACTGAACCTGGCACCCTAAAAAATAGACCCGGCACCCCAAAAAAATGGACCTGGCACCCCAAAAATGAACCTGGGACCCAAAAAAATGTAACTGGCACCCCAAAAACGGACCCAGCACCCCCCCAAAATGGACCTGGCGCCCCAAAAACAGACCTGGCACCCCAAAAAATGAACCTGGCACCCCAAAAAACGGACCTGGCACCCCAAAAAACGGACCTGGCACCCCAAAAAACTGACCTGGCACCACAAAAAATGGACCTGGTACCCCAAAAACTGACCTGGCACCCCAAAAAATGGACCTGGCACCCAAAAAAAATGGACCTGGCACCCCAAAAAATGGATCTGGCACCCCAAAAAACGGACCTGGCACCCCAAAAAATGAACCTGGCACCCCAAAAAATGGATCTGGCACCCCAAAAAACGGACCTGGCACCCCAAAAAACTGACCTGGCACCACAAAAAATGGACCTGGTACCCCAAAAACTGACCTGGCACCCCAAAAAATGGACCTGGCACCCAAAAAAAATGGACCTGGCACCCCAAAATCAGACCTGGCACCCCCCAAAAATGGATCTGGGACCCAAAAAAACGGAACTGGTACCCTAAAAAATGGATCTGGCACCCCAAAAAGAGACCCAGCACCCCCCAAAAATGGACCTGGCACCCCAAAAACCGACCTGGCACCCCAAAAAATGGACCTGGCACCCCAGAAATGGAGCTGGGACCCAAAAAACGGACCCAGCACCCCCACAAAAATGGATCTGGCACCCCAAAAACCGACCCGGCACCCCAAAAAATGGACCTGGGACCCCAAAAATGGATCTGGCACCCCAAAAATGAACCTGGCACCCCAAAAAATGGACCTGGCACCCCAAAAATGGACCTGGCACCCCCCAAAAATGGATCTGGGACCCAAAAAAACTGACCTGGCACCTCAAAAAATGGATCTGGGACCCCAAAAACAGACCTGGCACCCTAAAAAGTAGACCCGGCACCACAAAAACTGACCTGGCACCCCAAAAACGGACCTGGCACCCCAAAAAATGGAACTGGTACCCAAAAAAATGGACCTGGCACCCCAAAAATGGACCCAGCACCCCCCAAAAATGGAACTGGCACCCCAAAAACCGACCTGGCACCCCAAAAAATGGACCTGGCACCCCAAAAATGGACCTGGGACCCCAAAAAATGGACCTGGGACCCAAAGAAATGAACCTGGCACCCAAAAAAATGTAACTGGCACCCCAAAAACGGACCCAGCACTCCCCCAAAAATGGGTCTGGCACCCCCAAAAATGGACCTGGCACCCTAAAAAATAGACCTGGGACCCCAAAAACCGACCTGGCACCCCAAAAAATGGACCTGGCACCCCAAAAACAGACCCAGCACCCCCCAAAAATGGGTCTGGCACCCTAAAAACGGGCCTGGCACCCTAAAAAATAGACCTGGCAACCCAAAAACTGACCTGGCACCCCAAAAACCGACCTGGCACCCCAAAAAATGGACCTGGAAGCCCAAAAATGGACCTGGCACCCCGGAAATGGGGTGGGGAGCCCCAAAAATGGGGGTGGGGGGAGAAAAATCCCATCCCGGGGCAGGAAAATCCTGGAAATGGGGCAGGGGTGACACCCCCAGACCCCAAAAATGGACAGGGGAGCCCCAAAAATGGATGGGGAACCCCCAAAATGGGATGGGAACCCCCAAAATGGGATGGGAACCCCAAAAATGGAGACTGGGGGGAGGAAAATCTTTCCCTGGGGCAGGAAAACGGGGCTGGGGGAGGTTGGGGTGACATCCCCAGACCCCAAAATGGAGAGGGGAGCCCCAAAAATGGATCTGGGACCCCAAAAATGGAATGGGGAACCCCAAAATGGGGTGGGGAACCCCAAAATTGGGGGCTGGGGGGTAAAATTCCTCTCTGGGGCAGGAAAATTGTCTCATCAAGGGGGAAAATGGGGCTGGGGGAGGTTGGGGTGACACCCCCAGACCCCAGAATTGAACAGGGGAGCCCCAAAATGGATGTGGACCCCCAAAATGGGGTGGGGAACCCAAATTTGGGGGTTTTGGGGGTAAAATCCCTCCTGGGGCAGCAAAATTGTCTCACTATGGGGGGAAATGGGGTGGGGGGAGGTTGGGGTGAGGCCACCAGACCCTAAAATGGGGAGGGAGGCCCAAAAAATGGATGTGAGACCCCAAAAATGCACGTGGGAAACCCTAAAATGGGGTGGGAACCCCAGAATTGGGGGTTTGGGGGACAAAATCCCTCCTGGGGCAGGAAAATGGGGCTGGGGGAGGTTGGGGGGACACCCCCAGACCCCAAAATTGGACAGGGGGGGCCTCAAACTGGGGAGGGCCCCCCAAACTGGGGAAGGACCCCTAAAAAATGGGGTGTGCCCCCCTCAAACTGGGGAGGGTGCCCCCAAAATCACAAGGGTGCGCCCCCAAACTGGGGTGGGGAAACCCCAAACTGGTCAGGGCTCCCCCAAACTGGGCAGGACCCCCAAACTGGGGAGGGTGCCCCCAAACTGGGGAGGGTCCCCCTGTGCAGGGGCCTCCCAAAATGGTGAGGGTGCCCCCAAACTGGTCTGGGCCCCCCCAAACTGGGAAGGGACCCCCCCAAACTTGGCAAGGGCCCCTCAAACTGGGCAGGGTCCCCAAAACTGGGGAAGGACCCCTAAAAATGGGGAGGAGCCCCCCCAAACTGGGGAGAGGCCCCCCAAACTGGGGAGGGTGCACGCTCCCAAACTGGGCAGGACCCCCAAACTAGGCAGGGTCCCCCAAACTGGGGAGGGTCCCCCCAAACTGGGGAAGGACCCCCAAAAATGGGGAGGGCCCCCTAAACTGGTCCAGGACCCCTAAACTGGGCAGGACCCCCCAAACTGGAAACAGGAGCCCCCAAACTGGGGAGGGGAAACCCCAAACTGGGGAAGGACCCCCAAAAATGGGGCAGGGTCCCCCCCAAACTGGGGAGGGTCCCCAGAATGGCGAGGATGCCCCCAAACTGGTCAGGGCCCCCCCAAACTGGTCAGGGCCCCCCCAAACTGGTCTGACCCCCCCCCAACTGATCAGGGGTCCCCAGAAAATGTTCCAGGCCCCCCAAACTGTTCCAGCCCCCCCAAAAAAGTTCCAGCCCCCCCCCAAACTGTTCCAGCCCCCCAAACTGGGAAGAGGCGCCCCCAAACTGGGGAGAGGAAACCCCAAACTGTGCAGGGCCCCCCCAAAATGGCGAGGGTGCCCCCAAACTGGGCAGGGTCCCCCCAAAATGGCGAGGGTGCCCCCAAACTGGGCAGGGCCCCCCAGAATGGCGAGGGTGCCCCCAAACTGGGCAGGGCCCCCCAAACTGGGGAAGGTCACCCCAAACTGGGGTGGGGAAACCCCAAACTGGGGAGGGTGCCCTAAACTGGTCAGGGCCCCCCAAACTGGTCAGGGCCCCCCAAACTGGACAGGGCCCCCCAAACTGGGGTGGGGAAACCCCAAACTGGGGTGGGGAAACCCCAAACTGGTCAGGGCCCCCCAAACTGGGGAGGGTCACCCCAAACTGGGGTGGGGAAACCCCAAACTGGTCAGGGCCCCCCAAACTGGACAAGGCCCCCCAAACTGGGGTGGGGAAACCCCAAACTGGTCAGGGCCCCCCAAACTGGGGAGAAACTCCCAAACTGGAGAGTAGACCCCCGAAACTGGGAAGTGGCCCCCCCCAACTGGTCCAGGCCCCCCCAAAACAGGTCAGGGTCCCCCAAAACTGGGGTGGGGAAACCCCAAACTGGCCAGGCCCCCCAAAGTGGGGCAGGGTCCCCCCAAACCAGCCCCCCATCCCACCTTGCCGATGTTGGTGTTGTCCAGCGCGGCGTCGATCTCGTCCAGCACAAAGAACGGAGCCGGTTTGTAACTGGGGGGGCAAACTGGGCTGGGACCCCCGAACTGGGGCACCCCCAAACTGGGCTGGGACCCCCGAACTGGGGCACCCCCAAACTGGGCTGGGACCCCATAAACTGGGCTGGGACCCCCGAACTGGGGCACCCCCAAACTGGGGCACCCCCAAACTGGGCTGGGACACCCGAACTGGGGCACCCCCAGACTGGGCTGGGACCCCCGAACTGGGGCACCCCCAAACTGGGCTGGGACCCCCGAACTGGGCTGGGACCCCCAAACTGGGGCACTCCCAAACTGGGCAGGGACCCCCACACTGGGACCCTCCAAACTGGGTTGGGACCCCCAAACTGGGCTGGGACCCCAAACTGGGCAGGGACCCCCAAACTGGGGCACCCCCAAACTGGGCTGGGACCCCCACACTGGGCAAGGACCCCCAAACTGGGCTGGGACCCCCAAACTGGGGCACCCCCAAACTGGGCTGGGACCCCCCAAACTGCACTGGGACCCCAAACTGGGCTGGGACCCCCCCAAACTGGGCTGGGACACCCTAAACTGGGCTGGGACTCCCGAACTGGGGCACCCCCAAACTGGGCTGGGACCCCCGAACTGGGCTGGGACCACCGAACTGGGGCACCCCCAGACTGGGCTGGGACCCCCAAACTGGGCTGGGACCCTCCAAACTGGGCAGGGACCCCCACACTGGGGCACCCCCACACTGGGCAGGGACCCCCAAACTGGGACCCTCCAAACTGGGCTGGGACCCCCACACTGGGGCACCCCCAAACTGGGCTGGGACCCCAAACTGGGCTGGGACCCCCGAACTGGGGCACCCCCAAACTGGGCAGGGACCCCCACACTGGGGCACCCCCAAACTGGGCTGGGACCCCCAAACTGGGGCACCCCCAAACTGGGCCGGGACCCCCACAGTGGGGCACCCCCAAACTGGGCTGGGACCCCAAACTGGGCTGGGACCCCCACACTGGGCAGGGACCCCCAAACTGGGCTGGGACCCCCGAACTGGGCTGGGACCCCCACACTGGGCAGGGACCCCCAAACTGGGGTGGGGAAACCCCAAACTGGGCAGGGACCCCCAAACTGGGGCACCCCCAAACTGGGCAGGGACCCCAAACTGGGCTGGGACCCCAAACTGGGGTGGGGAAACCCCAAACTGGGCTGGGACCCCCACACTGGGCAGGGACCCCCACACTGGGCAGGGCACCCCAGGGTGCCAGCCCCACCCAGAGGGGACCCACCAGAGGAGTTCAGGGGGAGTTTTGGGGTCCCCAGGGATTTGGGGTCCCAGCTGTGGGTGGGGCTGAGCAGGGGAGTGGAGATGCTTTTGGGGTTTTTGGGGTTTCCTTTGGGGTTTTTGGGATTTCCTTTGGGGTTTTTGGGGTTTCCTTTGGGGTTTTTGGTATTTTCCCTGGAGTTTCTGGGATTTCCCCTGGAGTTTTCTGGATTCCCCTGGGGGATTTGGGATTTCCCTCTGGAGTTTCTGGGATTTCCTCTGGGATTTCCCCTGTGATTTCTGAGATTTCCCCGGGGGTTTTTTAGATTTCTCCTGGAGTTTCTGGGATTCCCCCTGGTGTTTTTTTTTTTATTCCCCCTGGAGTTTTTGGGATTTCCCTCTGGGGTTTTGGGATTTTCCCTGGATTTTTTGGGATTTCCCCTTGGAGTTTTTGAGAGTCCCCCTGGGGTTTTTGAGATTTTCCCTGGAGTTTTTGAGAGTCCCCCTGGAGCTTTTGGGATTTCCCCTGGAATTTCTGGGCTTTCTCCCTGGAATTTCTGGGATTTCCCCAGAGTTTTTTGAGATTTCCCATGGGGTGTTTTAGGGGTTTTTGGAGTCCCACCTGTGGATGGCAAAGAGCAGGGCCAGCGCAGCCACAGGGGGTTTATGGTGTCCCTGTGGGGTTTTTGGGGTCCCTGTGGGGTTTGGGGGCCCCTGTGGGGTTTTTGGGGTCCCTATGGGGTTTTGGGGTCCCACCTGTGGATGGCGAAGAGCAGGGCCAGCGCAGCCACGGTTTTCTCCCCCCCGGACAGGTTGTCCATGGGGCGGAAGCGTTTCCCGGGGGCCACGCAGTTGTAATTGATCCCGTCCAGGTACGGCTCCTCGGGGTTCTCGGGGCCCAGGAACGCCTGGGGACAGCAGGGGACACAGAGGGGACAGTCAGGGTGTCAGAGGTGATGCTGGGGTGGCACCTCAGGGTTCTCGGGGCCCAGGAACACCTGGGGAATGTCAGGGGACAGTGAGGGGACACTGGGGTGGCTCCTCAAGGTTCTCAGGGCCCAGGAATGCCTGAGGACACAGAGGGGACAGGAGGGGACAGTGAGGGGACACTGGGGTGGCACCTCAAGGTTCTCAGGGCCCAGGAACGCCTGAGGACAGCAGGGGACACAGAGGGGACAGTGAGGGGACACTGGGGTGGCTCCTTGCAGTTCTTGGGACCCAGGAATGCCTGAGGACACAGAGGGGACAGGAGGGGACAGTGAGGGGACACTGGGGTGGCACCTCGGGGTTCTCGGGGCCCAGGAACACCTGGGGAATGTCAGGGGACAGTGAGGGGACAGTGAGGGGACACAGGGGTGGCTCCTTGGGGTTCTCAGGGCCCAGGAATGCCTGAGGACAGCAGGGGACACAGAAGGGACAGTGAGGGGACACTGGGGTGGCTCCTCGGGGTTCTCAGGGCCCAGGAACGCCTGGGGACAGCAGGGGACACAGAGGGGACAGTGAGGGGACACTGGGGTGGCTCCTCGGGGTTCTCGGGGCCCAGGAACGCCTGGGGACAGCAGGGGACACAGAGGGGACAGTGAGGGGACACAGGGGTGGCTCCTCGGGGTTCTCAGGGCCCAGGAACGCCTGAGGACACAGAGGGGACAGGAGGGGACAGTGAGGGGACACTGGGGTGGCTCCTCAAGGTTCTCAGGGACCAGGAACGCCTGAGGACACAGAGGGGACAGGAGGGGACAGTCAGGGTGTCAGAAGTGATGCTGGGGTGGCACCTCAGCGTTCTCGGGGCCCAGGAACACCTGGGGAATGTCAGGGGACAGTGAGGGGACACTGGGGTGGCTCCTTGGGGTTCTCAGGGCCCAGGAACGCCTGAGGACAGCAGGGGACACAGAGGGGACAGTGAGGGGACACTGGGATGGCTCCTCGGAGTTCTCAGGGCCCAGGAACGCCTGGGGACACAGAGGGGACAGGAGGGGACAGTGTGGGGACACAGAGGTGGCTCCTCAAGGTTCTCAAGGCCCAGGAACGCCTGAGGACACAGAAGGGACAGGAGGGGACAGTGTGGGGACACTGGGGTGGCACCTCGGGGTTCTTAGGGCCCAGGAACGCCTGAGGACACAGAGGAGACAGGAGGGGACAGTGAGGGGACACTGGGGTGGCTCCTTGCAGTTCTTGGGACCCAGGAATGCCTGTGGGACACAGAGGGGACACAGGACACTCATGGGACAGTCAGGGGACACTGGGGGTGTTTGGGGACACAGGGGAAGTCAGAGGTGACACAGGGGACACTGAGGGTGTCCTCGGGGCCCAGGAACATCTGGGGACATGGGGGACAGTGAGAGAACAGTAGTGGGACATAGGGGTTTTTTGGGGACACTGGGGGTGTCAGAGGTGACACACAGGTGGCTCTTCAGGGTTCTCGGGGCCCAGGAACGCCTGGGGGATGAGGGGCCAGCCCTGTGCCAGCTGCACACAGGTGTGTGACCCCACACACCTGTCTGACCCCATGGAGGCGTGCCACCCCATACAGGTGTGACCCTGTGGAGGTGTGTGCCAGCCCTGCCCCCTCACCTGGGCACTGCTGTTGTGGGACAGCCCCTCACACAGGTGTGTTCTATCCCCTCACACAGGTGTGTTCCATCCCCTCACACAGGTGTGTTCTATCCCCTCACACAGGTGTGTTCTATCCCCTCACACAGGTGTGTTCCATCCCCTCACACAGGTGTGTTCCAGCCCTTCACACAGGTGTGTTCCATCCCCTCACACAGGTGTGTTCCATCCCCTCACACAGGTGTGTTCCATCCCCTCACACAGGTGTGTTCTATCCCCCATTCCACCCTCACACAGGTTGTTCCATCCCTCACACAGGTGTGTTCCATCCCCTCACACAGGTGTGTTCCTAACGGTGTCCCCTCACACAGGTGTGTTCTATCCCCTCACACAGGTGTGTTCTATCCCCTCACACAGGTGTGTTCTATCCCCTCACACAGGTGTGTTCTATCCCCTCACACAGGTGTTCTATCCCCTCACACAGGTGTGTTCTATCCCCTCACACAGGTGTTCACCCTCACACAGGTGTTCTATCCCCTCACACAGGTGTTCTATCCCCTCACACAGGTGTGTTCTATCCCCTCACACAGGTGTGTTCCAGCCCCTCACACAGGTGTTCTATCCCCTCACACAGGTGTGTTCTATCCCCTCACACAGGTGTGTTCATCCCCTCACACAGGTGTGTTTCTATCCCCTCACACAGGTGTGTTCCATCCCTCACACAGGTGTGTTCCATCCCCTCACACAGGTGTGTTCTATCCCCTCACACAGGTGTGTTCTATCCCCTCACACAGGTGTGTTCCATCCCCTCACACAGGTGTGTTCCACCCCTCACACAGGTGTGTTCTATCCCCTCACACAGGTGTGTTCCATCCCCTCACACAGGTGTGTTCTATCCCCTCACACAGGTGTGTTCCATCCCCTCACACAGGTGTGTTCCATCCCCTCACACAGGTGTGTTCTATCCCCTCACACAGGTGTGTTCCATCCCCTCACACAGGTGTGTTCTATCCCCTCACACAGGTGTGTTCTATCCCCTCACACAGGTGTGTTCTATCCCCTCACACAGGTGTGTTCTATCCCCTCACACAGGTGTGTTCCATCCCCTCACACAGGTGTGTTCCATCCCCTCACACAGGTGTGTTCCATCCCCTCACACAGGTGTGCCATTCCCTCACACAGGTGTGCCCTGCCCTCACCTGTGTGATGCACTTGCAGGACAGCACTGTGCAGGTGTGTGACCTCACACAGGTGTGCCTGCCCTGCCCAGGTGTGCCAGCCCTGCCCAGGTGTGCCCTGCCCTCACACAGGTGTGCCCTGCCCTCACACAGGTGTGCCAGCCCTGCCCAGGTGTGCCCTGCCCTCACACAGGTGTGTCCTGCCCTCACACAGGTGTGCCATTCCCTCACACAGGTGTACCATGCCCTCACACAGGTGTGCCAGCCCCTCACACAGGTGTGTTCCAGCCCCTCACACAGCTGCGCCAGCCCCTCACACAGGTGTGTGCCAGCCCCTCACACAGGTGTGCCTTTCCCTCACACAGGTGTGACCCCACACAGGTGTTCTCACCTGTGCGCTGCTTTGCAGGACAGCCCTGTCCAGGTGTGCCATGCCCTCACACAGGTGTGCCCTGCCCTCACCTGTGTGCTGCTGTGGGACAGCTCTGTGCAGGTGTGTGACCTCACACAGGTGTGCCAGCCGTGCCCAGGTGTGCCCTGCCCTCACCTGTGTGCTGCTGTTTCGGGACAGCCGTGCCCAGGTGTGCCATTCCCTCACACAGGTGTGCCCTGCCCTCACCTGTGTGATGCACTTGCAGGACAGCACTGTGCAGGTGTGTGACCTCACACAGGTGTGCCATTCCTGCCCAGGTGTGCCCTGCCCTCACACAGGTGTGCCATTCCCTCACACAGGTGTGCCAGCCCCTCACACAGGTGTGTTCCAGCCCCTCACATAGGTGTGCCATTCCCGCCCAGGTGTTTGGCCTGCCAATAAACACAACAGGGATGTTGCCAAATGTCACCGCAACAGGGATGCAACCTGCCACAAATCACAAAGAGAATGAATTTGCAACAAAGATTCCGCCCAAAGGTGTGAACACTGCCCCTCACAACAGGTGTGCCAAGCTCAATCTGCGCGTTGCTGTTTCGGAACAGCGCTTTGAATAGATCTCCGTCAAGAGTTGTCGGCCACAGGCCTAAGAAAAATAGCAGAGTCTTTGAAGCGGTCAAGAGACAGCGTCACTCATCTGTCATGCTGCTCAAACGCGACTGCTTAGGC
>JAJEOU010001949.1:0-12111 GCA_021534815.1 Acrocephalus arundinaceus | reverse complement strand
CTTCTTTCCAGATTCTCAATACCGGCACGACGCAAAGCGAAGTTATAGCTGAGCACGGATTTATCCTATTTGGAGGTTTCTCTCTGTTAGTTGCTTGCGAATACTCCCACTACCAGTCTGTGATGACTATCTCAGAGATGCAGAGCGGGGTCAAGAGGTATTCCCCTCTGGCCCCTCTCCAGGAGCTGTTTAGCCCTCTTAGTAGAATAGCAAAAGCGCCACTCCCTGCTTCTGAGCATCTCCCCTACGTCCAGGGTCAGATGGGGTCACACCAAGGGTCCCCTAGCTCCTTTCCCTAGACGAGGCATAATAGCAACAGTCTGCTACGTCTGGAGCAGCTCCCACACTGGGACCGTAGCCAGTAGATTTGGTGCTCCACGCAATTGGCTGGGCTATTTTGTCGCACCTACAACATTTGCTTAGATATCCCTCACATGCCGAAGAATTAGCCAAAACCCCGACCACAAAAGATGATAATATAAAAGAACAAAGAGACATATCAATAAAAAAAACAATAGAGTACCACCAACAAAATGATACGACCCACGCTCAGTACACCCATCTCCCATCCGAACATTTCCCATCGGGTCAAGCTTCCCTGTCTTGGTTTAGATAGAGAATCCATGGTGTCTTCTATGCTAACGAGAAGCAGTGTAGCCCCACTCCCTCGCATTGGAAATGAAGAAATACAAATGAGGCGCAGAGTAATCCTATTCCACCAAGAGAAGCAGCTCTTTGACTCAACAATATATTTCTTTGCACACACCTAATATAAGCGCGAGAGCAAGCCCTAGATCAGAAATAGATGAGACTTCTAGCGGTGCGAGAAATAACATGTCATTCGAGAAAAAGAGAAAAATCCCAAAGACTAAAATTCTATTGAGATTTATAGAGAAAACGTATAACGACATAGCAGTCAATAGAATCTACAACCTGTACACCGTGTTACCGACCGTGGCTGATGGATCCCCAAGCTAGCATGCATAGCCAAGTACCAACATTCTGAGTAGATCTGTAGTAGCACATCTCGACTCCCCTGGGAAGTGATCAGACTATGTAACGAGACAATTTCCCTGTATAAGAAGCAACCATGACAGTCCCATGTAGATAAGAGTTATTTAAGATATCTCCTTGAAAGAGTAGCCCAGTTGCTGAGTGGGAGTATTGATGTGGTCCCGCCATATTACCATCGAGTGCGACTCCGGAGAGTGTTACACCCAGCTAGACTAATCTGCGTCCTCTGTGTGAGAGATCACAGCCCAAATACACCCTACAAGATTAAATTACTATGAGGTCCCAGTTTAGGGATAAATTACTTGACTCCAGTCCCCCTGGCAGCGTGGACTGACACTCACACAATAGATGAATGATGAATTGATCGTGATGCGAGTAGGATCTCCAATATAGATGTTTCCCATTAAACCAAAACGCGATAATATCTTCCCCCTGACGTAGAGGGCGAAAGTATCGTAGCTGGTGATGCCTGCAAGAGTTAAAGAAAACACTGCCCCACCTGGTTTAACAGCTGGCCCATTAACAGAAGGATATCCCCCCGGATTTATGAAAATGGGTCATGGAACATCTTACTTGGGATCATCCTGTTGGTTTTGTTTCAAACTGGCACCCACTGGGAGAAGTGACCACTGCTGGAACTGCTGTGAGCATTAGGATGCACTGTCTACACTGTGGAAGCAAAGCTGGGCAGACTGGGACCGTGCTGGGAGACTGCATCATACTGAGTACTGGACTAACAGGGGATACTGGAGGCAATGGATGAATGTGGAGAACCTGTCCATCTAGGGCAAAACTGCATCATAATGGGGAATAACTGGCAGGACTGGGTCATAATGAGAGTGCCGAGAAACTGGGAACCCATGGAGGAAATGGCTGATACTGGGAGCAGCCCTTTTGCACCGGACAAAATCACCCCTTTTCCTGGCCTCCCCACCTCAACCCAAGGCCACCATTTTCTTGCCCTGGGAGCCCTGGACCCTACTCCTGCCTTCCCAGCACCCAGCCCCTTCCTTCCCATATCACTGATGACACTTGGACTTCCTATTCCCAAGCCATCCTGGTTTTCCCACCTTGTGATGCGGAACGGCGACACCGGGGAACCTTGGAGCCCCTTTCCTGGATACCTAAGGAATACAAATGAGGCGTATGCTTCTAATCTCTTCCATTTACCATTAACCGAGGCCTCATACTTCCCACATCATACCCTACCCCACCATGCCCCTTAATCTTAATCGGCTCTGAATCCCCAAGGACCCGCTGCAAAATGCCTCAGCGATCCTCTGGACGACAAGCTATAGCTTTCTCCAATAGTTAACCCAACCTTCTCTTGCGCGACATGCCGACCCCTCACGGACAGGACATGCCATAGTAAGTCTTCACGCGTTGCGCAGGGAAATGAATCACAGTTCCCCCCAATTTCTATATCCATTCTGTCCATTCGCTCATAATCCTGCATTAGACGTCCACGTCCATAACCAGCATGCACAGCTGAGCTTGGCCTGCACTGAATGTCTGTAACCGAAAGAATAGCCCGCCCTTAGAGCAAGCTGACAAAAAAAAAATATAATACCAACCAAGAAAATTCCACCCTTAAACAAAACACACCATCACACATGAGATGCCCCAATCCAACTCAAATCAAAACGGACCGAACACACAGCACAACCCAGGGACTTACACGGCGGCAGACGCAGCCTCGCACGAGGACAATTCGTGCCACACAAGTCTCGAGCTGGTGCACCATTTGCGGAAATAGAGACGACTGCCACGCGACAAGGCGAAGTAGAACCTCGATGTTCGGGACACCCGGCACGGGGCCCAGCATGGGAAGCGATGCAGATGCTGCAGGAACCCCGTTCTACAGCCCAGACGAGGGAGCCTCAGGAAGGCCGGCGTGAAGACCAGGAGAAGCTGGCGGTTATCTGGGGGCTGCACATCGGCTAACCCGTGTAGCACTGGCAGTGGGGCGATCCGGTGGTGGCTTTGGGGCGCGAGTTCTGGGGCCTGCGACAATGTTGCAGTCTCTATGGAATCCTACTCCCAAGGGCGATGGATGACAGACTCTAACTGTGCCTCAGTCTCATCAGACTATCATGGGGATCTGTGGGGGTGGAATGCGGCTCACATGGCCGAGCTGAGGAAACAAGTTCACGTGGGACGTTTCTCTGTAGAGATCCAATCCTCTTTCCCTCAGGTCTCCGAAACCGCCAGCATCAGAGGTTGGTCCGGCTGTGACTGTGCATGTTCCACTGCGAGCAATCGTGACCATCCCGGTATTGGCCCCTGTATTTCCACATCGAGCGGCGATATTCTTCTTCCTTTCACAGATAGGGACATTCATGGCGAGTGTTTGTGGTGGATGATGTGCCTGGCCCAGGTCACCAAGAGCGCTGGAACAGGATGAGAGGAGCGTCTGAAGGAAATGAACAAATCCCTGAGGTGCACACCCTCTAAGATGGTCTCCCGTGGATAATAATGTCAATGGATCCCCATGAAGTGGGGAGGCACTTATGAATGAGATTACATAGAGCAGAGGGTAGACTGGAGTAGCTCTATCCCATGGCCAATGGTGGAGGATTTGCGAACCATATGGACTTTGAGGGCCACTGGGAGGCCAAAACATTTATGAGGACATGGAACTTCCGCTGCGGAACACTCATGATGATTTCCACTGCTGTACCCCATTCCCATTGTGAGTCTCCTGTAGTATGAATTCACTTCCCCTGCGATGCCACTCCACAACCCTGGAAATCCAATGAGTCAATCTTAACTCCTGTCCCATTCCATGAAATATTCCCATGGATGCATCTCACAGTTATTCCCCATTCCAGAAGCCCTGATATCATGTGTCTGAAAAGTGAACCACGGGACCCTGACATTGTCCTGCCACGTTACGCGATTCTACTCCAGCACCATCGGGTCAAGCTGTATGCTGTTGCAAGGGAGATGAATCACGGACTCGTCCCAGCAGCCAAAACGCACATTCACAACATTCACGTGGGCCAGGATTGAGACGCTGTCGTGCCCCGAGGAGGCGGAGCAGCCCACCGTCCGGGTGGAGCATCCCCGGAATGCAGGCCAGGCATCTTCTCCTGGTGAGGCTGAATCCCAAATTTGCTTGAATTTTGGAAATTGTGACCAATGATGTGCAGGATGGTGCGAGGTTCTCCTTACCTACGTCCTGCTCAACATCCTGTGCTTACCACAGTAGTTGTAGCCGCGTATTCGCGCCTAAGGCACTCACCTTAAGTTGGTTAGACTTAGTCCCCATCACTCCTTACTGCCATCATCAATCATGTGTTCCGTCATCCAGAGAATTATGTAATTCTGGAGGCTTCCAACTTTTCGTTCACCTGCCAAATCACATCTCTGGGAGAGTCTCCCTGTTCTCCTCTCCCCCTCCAACTGAACGAGTTCAGCCCTCCCGCCTAGAGACCCACCCACCCCGCTATAACTTTACCGTGCCTGGGTCTGCACACATAGGCCATGTCCCCTCCCCCCAGGATGATGGAGGGTCTGGGCTGAGCCCCACTCAGCCCCAGGGTGTGGAGGAACTGGGGCTCCGGGTGGTCTGGGAAGTGGGTCGTTTGCTTCTCCAGGATATACCAACTTGACTCTTCCAGTGGTTCCAGTTCTCCTTTCCTAGCACACACAAGTATGAGCCCTCCTTAAGTCTCACCAGTTTCCAGCAATATGATACCTGGGTTCCCCATCAATTACTGCCTCCCCCTCCAACCTCCCTTTGAGGATCCATCTTATGCTCCCATTACTTTGCTGCAATCCGAGTCCCAAAACATATTCCCAGTCATTCGTCCCCATACTATTAATGACAAATCTTGTAACCCCCGATCAGTTGCAGGTCAAGTTTTTATACCCAGGTTTTTTGCGACCCGCAGCCACCCAATGTATCCCAAACTGTTTTTGCCCCTGTCCCATTGCCACCTGGTTATAGTGCCACATTATCCCTTCCCAGTATCGAAGCCAGTCCTGTTTCACCAGAAGGGCCCCACGTCACTCATCTACCGTAGTTCCCCACCCTCCGCTCCCCGACTCGTGTTCACCCCGACACCCCATAGCTGCCAATGGTCTTTTAGCACTCCTCCCGAGTAATATCCCAGTATAGACCCTGAATTCAAGTTCTTCAGAGAGTCATTGCACAACCAAAGCCACCGCACCAGTTACCCAGCATGGATCAGTTGATCCTCCACAGTCTCTATCATCCCCATTCACCTGCCAGTAGAGATCCAATTGTCGACGCAGCACTACCCCAATCCCTGTCACCTTATCCTCGTATTTGATCCAAGTTATTACGCAAGCCCCATATACTCCACAGCTAGCGTGTCTCAGTCATGGCTCTGGTAGCTATCACAGAACCCCCAACAGCCATCCAATTAAATCAACTATATATCCAGTCTGTATATCCGAGCTGGCTAACATCCCTCCAGTACCCCCTGCAATTGAGTGCGCCCTCGTAAATTGCTGTGTCAGCCAAGTTATGCTACCTGAAATACCAAGTATTGACCCCCGATACCCTCCAGGTACCAACCCTTGTCTCCGTGCTTCCTCCACTCTCTCCCAAAGATAGGAATTCCCAACTACACCTTAGCAATTGCATCCCACTCATCCCAGTTACCTCCAGTCTGCATTATCAGTGTAGATTCCAGTGTACTCCAAAATGAATCCACCCTCCTCCAAGAAATATCCATTAGGAGTCCAGTCACCCTCATTATGTGACCTCCCACTCAAATGCCGAGCTATTAACCAATAGCCTGCTAACCCCCCGCTGTGAATTACTGTCACCTCGTAATATATCCCAAAGACTTCAGAATATTCCAAATTGTTCCCAATTACTCTCAAGATAATAATCCCATGTGTGGTCCCATTAGTATGCATTGCCCCTCCCCTAGCCTGAGAAATGGTCACATGACCACTTGCCACAGTTTTCCCCAAGCATGAGTCCACAGTCCCTTTCCACCCCCAACTTATATGTTGTCGCCGCTCCTCCCCAGTCCATATGCCCACGATGAGTCACATGCCAGTATTATCCCCTTAGTTTAAATTAATCCCAGTAAGTTCTGCTGTATTAACCTCAGACATAATACCCTAGTCTTCCTTATACCACATTTCTTCTCCCAAGTATGGCCTGTTCACAGACATTGAATACCGCACTCTCTCTCCTCTTTGGCAGTTGCCTTTAGAGTGTAGATTCACAGTTGCTCCGCCCACGATCATATCATCCCAGCTTCCCAAGTATCCGTCTCCCCATACCCACCAAGCATGGTTCCAGTCACCTTCCATTTATCCAGGTGCTCCCAATGTATCCACATTTTCCTCCCAATAGTAGCTGCCCAGAACCCCCAGTCGATATCTGTTTAACAACCAAGTTGATGACAATCCACAGTAAGTGTCCCAATCCGATTCCAGTAGAAGGATCCATTGTGGCAGAAATTTAGCAGAATGAATGGCTGCATAAAGCAACACAGGGTCATACTTTAAAATTACCTATTACAAATCGCGTCCATGAGGTGGTAGCTATAGCCCTACGTGACTCTTACGCAAAGAAAAACTCTGCGCCTGTGAGCCATCAGAGGTTTCGCATAGTCTAACGTGAAAGTCTGACAGTAGTAAATAACATGGAACATATGCAGCAAAAAAAGTACAAAAAAGAGTTAAGAATAGTTTGCAACATGCTAAGGCCCTTAACTGCAACAACCCATACGTACGTCCCCATTTAGTCAAGAGAAACAATAGCAATCTTCGAGCCTATATATCTTTTGCTAATAGTAGAGCGAAAATATACTGCTGTATGCATATAACATCACAAATATGCAAAAACACTTGAACAATAAAAAAACAGAAGCGACTATAGCAATGATCATAGGAGGGCAGCGATGGAGAACAATTGTTCCATCCCAGCAGTTGCTTCCTATATCATTTACTGAGCTGACAATCTCGAGGATGAGAACTAATACAAGCTGCGGTATAACCGATAGACGCGGGAGCCTGTGTGGTTGTAACGACGACGGCGTAGATACGAGAATATTACGTTGTGTTATATCTCGCTAGATACATAGATTCTAACCTAACACAATGTGGAGCAGTCCTCGGATGGTATTGTCGAGTTCAAAGAATTAGCATAGTTTGCTGTCCGAAACTGTATAAAACTTGAATCGAAGAGAGCTTTCCGCTTCTAGGTGATCCCATGCCCACCGCATGTGTATAGTGATGATCAGAACAGACGTCCGATTCAAGGAGCAACAGAAGGCAATGGAGACACAATTTAAACTGGAGAGGTTAATCGACCTTGAATACAATCTATATTGTCGTTAGGTAACGATTTTTTACAGGCTCGACTGGATCTCACACAGGACTTCTCAATAATCTGGAGCAGTACATGCAACACCTATACGCAAAAGCAACCATCCCACTTATAGAACAGCTCCTCGCACACTCCACTGAGAGCGAGCCAGTTCATGCTCCACCAGAGGATGTTCAGTGGTTTTGCACAGAGGTTAATTCAAGCCCGAAGTTTTGATAGCAGTTCGTGTTCGATGATGATGCTACCGCAAAAAAATACCAGTAGCCCATGTACCGAGACCTTCTGTATACGAAGGCGGCCATGGGCAGAAATCAGTAACTGTATCGTCTTCTACAAAGGACACCAACAGCTATTATGAGAAAATAGACAGAGTTCGTTATAGACAAAGGCACTCTCTAAATTTCATGTAAGTACCAATATCACATCACATTCCACCCATAGCATTTCTAAGGAAAACCAAGGACAGATTCAAAAGCGACGAGGCCATAACTCAAGAACTAGTACTCGTGAAACTCCCCTCGACTTTCTAAGATAATTATACTAGCCTTTGACTACAGTTCCATGGTTTCTTTGTTAACTGTAATGTCTACACGTGATTCGGTGGTTCATGATGATGTTGGAGGAGGAGAGTCCAAGGAGAGAGACACCTTACACGAGAAGTGTTGATTACAGCACCAGATAGCAGATCCATTAGGAGTAAGCTCAACAGTTTGCTTAGATTGTAAGTCTTAGTAACCATCCTACGACATAATCTAAGATGATAAATTCATGCAAAAAGAATTGATAGTTAATTATATTAGAACTCCGGTGCAATGTAGAGTGTGCAGAATTTAACATGTGTTTCCGCATAAACTGAGAGTTACAAATGAATCCTATTTATTTATGTGTGATGAGTTCAAATGGGTTTCTCATGAAAAAGTACATGTTCAAACCTTATATAAAGACTAGTAGAGACGCACTAGACAAGGAGATACACTACTCATGGAGATAGGTGAAGAACCTACTGCATCCAGGTCGAAACGTTGTTCTAAAGAAACAGGACGGAATTACGGATTTATGAATTGGCAGCTGGAATGCATACGTTGCTCACAAAAAAAACCCCCACCGCTTTATACAACACAGTCAATATCTTGCTCTAGCTCGCAAGCACCATTTTGCTAGAACCAAAGCCCCCCTTGAAGGACATGTCTAGGAACGTCCTATCCCTTTCAGAATCAACTGCAGGAAAACATTAATTAAGTCGTCCAGACTCCAGACTCGTTTCAATCCCAGTGCCAAGCAAAAAGCCAAACCCCCACCTCTCAGTCTGCTCAGACGGAGATAAACACCTTAGAACGCCCACCTACGTTTATTCTTCTCTCCTCAATGTAGCCGCACGCAAAAGAACTGTAAAATCTAACCCCGACTGGAGCGACCCATCCCTACTGCTTATAAGGACCATTATCACTGGCTCTATTAGAAGTAAAGAAGCCTTAAAACATAGTAAGCAGCTATGGGACGATGCATAGCCTCAGATTTGGAGAAACACACGAGAGAGAAGGTAGCGAATCCACTGGAGAGCTGTACCGAGCAACAAAAAGGAAACCCTGGATACAGCCAATTTGGAAAAAGATATAAAAGACACGCCTTGGCAAAAGCAGACAGGCGGCTTTGAGATCATCCCAGGGTTTCCACAACTGGTTACACCTTGATTTTACTTACATGGAATGGACGAATTGTACCAGTAAAACAGTGTCTTCCCATCTCCACTTCCTGGAGGTTGATGGTGATGATGGGGAAAGAAGGCGCATGCATACAACATTAGGCATCCCTTCTAGTAGATAAACTAGTATAGCTGGCACAGTGCGACTTTATTGAGCACTTCCTAGAATGGAAATGAATATAACCAAATCTCCTGAAGCCTGGGGTCCATTCCAAGGAGATCTCCGAAAGGGATATGCAAGCCCGTGGCGACCCTACCTAAAGGAACAGGAATGTGTTGTTTAAGGTCTATGATAGAGGCCTTGACCGCTTTATCAAGAGCTGTTCTCTTTCATTAGACTAAGAACCCCAGTGTATATGCTACTAGACATCTTTTGTGTTGATCTACGCCCCTTCAATCCCATATGATCCTATGGGAGACGGAACAATTCTCGCGGACTTGTTAGAGAAGAGGTACCATTGGCTATTCCCTCTTATCCACAACTCTTGAAAATTCTTAGGGCTTTTACTTTATAGTAGAAGGCAAGTTCCTTGTTGAACCAAGTTTAGGATAATCTCTTTAACAAAAAGCTTGTGTTTTTAAAAGGGATTTAACCTTAGCTACATCAATATCCTTTGCTTCCTGCCACAGTACAAAGATGCTCACTGTTGCTGCGAGGAAGGCAACAGTTTCTAGAAACCAGTGAGAGCAACATGGAAAAACCTGACTGCAGCGCGAACTCCAAATCAGGTATGTAGCGAAAAGGAGACAAACCTCAAAAGAACCTTATCCCGCGCAACTCAAGGTCCTTAGGACATGTAACCTCTCTTAGACACAACTCACCAAAACCTGTACTCAACCTCCAAGGCACATGGCATTCAGAAAGCCTCGGAATGACATTCCCGACCGACCCTGCATTTGCTCAAGCCCTATACGATCTCAGCCAGTAGTGACCAAAGTGTTTCCAACTCTGGAGAGGGCAGCTAAAAAGAGGCTTCTGGAGATCAATAAGATGGATCGAACCACTCCGCTTCAACGACACCGGTGAATGGAGCACAACAGGAGTCTGAATAGAAGTGGGCAGTGAGAGAAAAGCCAATTCCAATACGCAACAACACTAGTGACCCTTGGGAAGAATCTATTTGCCGCCAACCCAACAAGGGCTTATCAAGAAGAGTTCCCGCAGGCCATAGTTCCACTTAGTCTCCTGCGACAAAAGCCTGAATGAACACATCGACTGTTTATCTCATTTTGCATACTGAAATAGCACCAAGCCACATATAAGGTTTATTTCTTAATTAAACAGTCCTGAAAGGCGAAAAGCAAGAAGCCCTGGAGATCTAATTATCTCAACGCAGCCAATTCATGCCACTAGCACAGTCTTATTGCTGTGTGCTTAAAAAAAACCAGTAATTAACATATTGGCACAGAGAAAAAAAAAAAAACTAATGACCCTGAACGGTACACTGCAAAAGAGATCATGAATGCTGACAATGCCTAAGCCCGTCCTATGATGTGTAAACTGGCTCTCACAGGTCCAACTTCACAGGACCACATTTTTCTTCTCAACCAGGGGAAGCCCTTCCAAAGGGCCAGGCCAACTGAGAACGATGCCGCACACAGAATTGCATACCTGAGCTCACCTCCAATAAACTTTTAGACAAATTATGAAACCCAAAGCTCAGCCACAAAAAAATCGCCCACACAACCAGCCAGGAGGACCCTACAGAACATTGGGAACTTTTTGTAATTCTGGGACTCCCAGCAGCCTGGGGAGGGCAGGGACTGAGTATTTGGGAACCTCAATACCAGCGTGACCCCCAGCAGCTGGGACAGGGGAGATCCTTGAACACCAAAGGGGAGAGACCACGGCTAGGGAATTCCTTGGAGGCATTTGCGGGGCTAAATCTTGGTGTTTGGGAGGTTTATATGGGCACCAGATGTCTGGTGGCTTCTAGAGATGGACTTGGGCAGAGGAACATTCAGACTAAATGTGCTTATCCCTTGTTTTTCCCTAAACTAGGATTTCCCATTCCCAAACCTTGACCAGATGGAGGAGAAGGCTGCAAGGAAGAGGAAGATGCCCTGGGACAGCCAGGCAGGTGAGGAGGAGTTCACGGCCCCTTTCCCCCTCTCTCCTGCTCCATCTCCCAGCCCTGCATGGCCCCTGGCTGCAGGACAACCCGGCTGCCGACGCCGTCTTGCTGGGGATGCACTGGGGGAATCTTTTTCCCTTTCCCTCTGACAAAGAGGCAAATTCCATCCTCTCCTTGTCCTTCCTCCCCCAGGCAAAGAGCTGAGGTCAGAGACCAGAGAGGACAAATCCCTGTGGCAGAACCTTGTAGAAGAGGCTGTTTTGAGCAGTTCCACATTGCAGGATATCAATGGGGAGGAAAAGCCCTGGAGATCCTGCATGAGGAGGGGCACCAAACCCATCCCAGGGTGCTCTGAGGAGGAAAGACCCACCCTGTGCTGGGAACGTGGACAGAGCTTCAGCTGTGGCTCAGAGCTGGTGGTCCATGAAGAGCTTCATGATGGGGAGAAGCCCTACAAGTGTTCGGAGGGTGGGAAGAGCTTCAGCCGGAGCAACACCCTGATTCATCACCAGATGATCCACACCAAGGAGAGGCCCTTCAAGTGTGGGGAATGTGGGAAGAGGTTTCAGACCAGCTCCAACCTCGTGATCCACGAACGCATCCACACTGGGGAGAGGCCCTATGGATGTCCCCAGTGTGGGAAGAGGTTTCACACCAGGTCCAATCTCCTCAAGCACGAGCGCATTCACACAGAGGAGAGGCCCTTCCACTGCCCCGACTGTGGGAAGGGCTTCAAGCAGAACTCCCACCTCATCAGGCCCCGGCGCATCCACGCTGGGGAGAGGCCCTACGAGTGTCCCAGTATGGGAAGAGCTTCAGCCGGCGCTCCCACCTGATCTGCCACCAGAGGATCCACACCAGGGAACGGCCCTACAAGTGTGAGCAATGTGGGAAGAGCTTCAGCCGGCGCTCCCACTTGAGCTGCCACCAGAGGATCCACACAAGGCAATGGCCTTACGAGTGTCCCGAGGGTGGGAAGAAGTTTCAGACCAGCTCAGATG